>JAKWIY010003062.1:26168466-26366504 GCA_027704805.1 Solanum corneliomulleri
CCTGCGACGGTCCATCACACAGGTCGTCGTAAGGGGCCAAAACCCCAATTTTCCACCAAGGGTCTGTGACGGTCCGTCACACCTGTGACGGTCCGTCCTACAAGTCCGTTACGAAGTTCAGAGAGTCAATTTTCAGTACCCAATTTCAGAATTTCTAAGTATATTGAAACGAGACCCTGCGACGGTCCGTCGTGCCTGTGACGGTCCGTCGTGGGTTCCGTCGTTTCAGCCAATTTTCCAGAAATAAAATCTGCTGCTCAAAACGACTAAACAGGTCGTTACAGTACCAATCGACACTAGCCTATTAGATAGTATACAATAAATCTATGTTCATAATTCTTTTCCTATTATCTACCTCCTTGGTCCGTCAAGTACCATTAAGGCGAGTTCTAACGTTGGCCATCCGTTAAAAAGACTACTAATCGAATGAATTAACAATACATGCAAGACAATAATCTTGAATTGTTATTTGAGTTATATTTTACCTCATTATTTACCCATGGTTCCCAGAACCCTAGTTATAGAGTTTAGTTACCCATAGTCATAATCACAATATTCATATTTATTTAATATAAGAATTCATGCACTTACTTTAATTAGAAGGAATAAAATCCACAAATTCACTTGATTAATCAACAAAATCACCAACAATCAATTACAGAAAAAGTGCAACAATCAAAAAGTCTAATATAAAATCGATTACTAACAAAGAGTCTAACACCAAAAAGTCTAACCCCTAAAATTCTAACCTAAAAAATGAGGTTTTTTGAACTATTTATAAAAAAGACAAACTTTATAAAAAAAGGACTCGAATTACTGAAAATCTATCAAAATGCGCAGGGTCAACGTACGTCATGAGGACCGTCGTGTTCACGATAGGCCGTCATGGCCTCCGTCGTCCCCTACTTCAAAATTTCTTCTACTTCTGTATTCATTACCCTCAACAGCATGTATGACGGACTATTCCAAGCACAACAGTACATTAAGGGTCTCCGTTACATAACACTTAAACTTTTTGGAAATAGGGTACTGGGACTACTCTCTAATCATCGCGGCGAACAAGAAGGACGGACCGTCGTGGCAACAACGGTCCATCATCTACTTCCGTAATCCCACACTTGGTCAGACTTCCCCATCTTCCTTCAGTAGCTTCACTACGTTTCCAGCTACGGACAAATCGCAAGCTCCACGGGCCGTCATAAGCTCCGTAGATAGTAACTTTTCTGTATTTCTTGCTAAAAACCTTTCGCGTTCATCTTTGGACAAATTTCTTTCAAATAAAGAGAAACTTACATAAAAAATCAATAAAAAGGGTTTTTGGACATACAAAATTTAAGTAAAAAACATAAAAAATACCGTGAAAACACAGTATATCACTATTCATGAAAACAAACCTCACAAACGACTGCCCCTCGTTCGGGCATCAATCCACAAATAGACCGTCCTTTTCTCCATCGATTGTGTCATAGCCTTAAAAATGATATCTAATACCCCAGTTCTATGTACACATCAACTTCGTGAAACTAAGGGACGTTTACCAGGCTACTAGCCGTTGTTTGCCATCCGTAGGTTAGACTGCCTTGCGCGGTTTTTGCCACAAACATTGGTCCTTTCTTAAGGACCATTGGATGGTCCTTCCTGTATTTCGGCAAGACGGTTCCAGCCTGAATATTCTCGTGTATAAATTTAGGACCTCCTATCTAAATTTCATTCAAAAAGAACACGTAAAAGTAGATGAAAAATTCCAAGACACACAAAGTCATTCCAAGGCAATCTTTCGAACGTCATAGACGTTCATGGATGTTTGACCTCCAAATTCATGAAAGTTAATATACTGCATATAAAAAGTGTAATAACTCATATAATCAAATCATTAACTCATGAAACACAGATATTGACACATAACTACACATGAGGCACATAGGTAACTTTGTCGCCGAACATCTTGATCGTCCCTTGACGTTTGTCTTCCAATGCACCTAAATATTTGGACACTACCTCAATATAAAATTATAGAACATTTTAGTACCATAGATCTACATTAAAAAAATGTTAGACTGTAGTTTCAACAAATTCCTTTTCGAGGTATTACATTATGTGTAGTTGATGTCGACAATTTGAGAAATCGAATTGCAGAAAAATCCCATGGTTCCCTCTACTCTATTTATCTGTGTACCACAATTACGTAACATGAAATTAGGGAGGTTTATTGGTGGGATGGTTTAAAAAGGAAGAAAGCGGAGTTTGTTGCTAACTTATCAAAATTTCCAACAAGTTAAAGCCAAGAATCTAAAAGTGGATGGTTTAACTCTAATAATGGATGTTCCTACTTGAAAGTGGGAAGACATATCTATGTACTTTGTTATTGGATTTCCTCGAACCTAGAGGTAAATTGATTTAATATGTGTTACTGTGGATAGGTTGACCTAATCTACCGACTTTATCCCTGTTAAGTCTACTTATGCAGCCAAAGAGCATGTAAGAATCTACATTAAAAAGACTATGGGTCTTCATGGGATTCCCCTATCCGTCATTTCGGATAGAGGTGCACAATTCACTTTTAATTTTTGGAAATCTTTCCAAAGGGGTTTATGTACCGAACGGAAGCTTAACACTTATTTTAAACCTCTAACGGATGGTCAAGAGGAATGTACCATTTAAACCATAGAAGATATGCTATGAGATTGTGTGATGGATTTTAGATGTTGTTGGGACGAACACCTACTGTTGATTGAGTTCTCTTAAAATAATAGCTATCATTAGAGTATTTCTACGGCTCCTTTTGAAGCTCTTTATTGTAGAAGGTGTAGATCTCTTGTCGGGTGGTATATTTTGTCCCAAGATTATATATGACGCTATAGAGAATATTTGGGTCAAAAGGGAAAGGTTGAAAAAAGCCTATAGTCGACTTAAGTCATATGCCGACAATAGGAGAGGAGATCTAGAGTTTGACATAGGTTATCACGTCTACGTAAAGATTTAATACATAAAGGAAGTGATGAGATTTTGTAAGAAGGGGAAGTTAAGTACCCGGTATGTTGGTCCTTACGAATTTTTCCAATAGGTCGGAAAATTTTCCAATGAATTGAATGTATCTATTCAACAAGATTTGGTTAATCCGGTGCCTCATATTTCTATGCGCAAGAAATGCATAGGCGACCCGGTGTCTATTCTACCTATTGAAGGTCTAGGATTGTATGGAACCTCCGCTATTAGGAGTCTCTGGTAGAAATCCTTTGTTTACAAGTGATAAAGTTTAGGAAGAAAGAGGTAGCCTCCGTAAATATCTATGGATAAACCACCCAATGGAGGGAGCAACATGGGACTTCAAGTTCGACATGAAGTACTCTTATCCTCCTATCGTTGCTAACTAAGGCTAGTTGTTCCTATATATTATGGAAATAATGAGTTTATATGAATTTTATTTGTTTTCATGTATGTTCATATTTTTGTAGAGAAAATGTAAAAATGACTTTTCATGAAAAAAGGCTTTTACTGTTATGTTGCACTTATGTGAGATATATATATTCTCTTCTTTAGATTTTTGTCTTTTGATTTTTTCTTGAGTAGAATATCATGTTAACTCTTTAATATCATTTTGATCTCATGTTGATGTTGAGAAGGAAATTCCTATAATGTTTATGAAATGTTGAGATCTTATGGGTTGTGATTTGAGTTACTTTGTGTAATGCCATATTTTGTATTGAATGGAGTTGTGAAGAACTCCTGTGAGCTATCGATCATGATAATATGCATGTTGTTAGTTGTGCTGATAGTATTGAGTCTATGGTCCTCCTACAAAAGATTTTAGTGTCATTCTGGGACGAATGTTCTTGAGGGAGGGAAAATGCAACACCTTTAAAGTCCAAGACCTTATGTAGAGCCTCACTTATTGGTCTAAGATTAATAACACTATTATAAGGCCTAAAATAAATTTCATAAACCATTTGAGATATTTTAAAGTCAAGACATCAAGCAACGTCCATTATGTTAGAAAGCTATTTTAGTTGAACTAGTTAAAGATCCTTACGTTTCATGAAGGTTTGAATGTATTGTATGATGTGTAAAACTAGTAATATGGCTGTACCTAGGTAACATAATGTATATAGATTTAGAATGTCCCGGTACAACCCCCCAAGGTTCACCCTAGGGGTCCACAAAGGTACCCCAAACTTAAAAACGAAAGATGCCAAAGAAAAAAAATATGCCAAAGAAGCAGCCAAAATGAACATGGAGAAATGGGTCTGCGTCGCGCACTTAGTCTTCCATTTTCCAAAAATCAAGGCTGCATCATGGGCAGGTCACGTACTCCTATGTCTCCAAAATTAATTTAGAAAATCTTTTCTCACATCCGGGAATAGCCCCAAGATGTAAACAACATCATCGTCTTCTTTTAGGACAAAGAGTAGCCTCTTAGGATACATCATTACACTCATAGGTAAAATTTAGCGGAAAATTTTAAAACTTTCATTACTTCAACTCCGGGTTTTACATAGACCTCGACATACACATAGTATATACATATTGAGTATGCATAGACCTTTTGTATAGGAAGTTTACTGAGACTTCTAATTTTATTGCACATAACTTACTGAAATATAACATAGTCATAAAAGTCGTCTCAACCATCTAACAAGAGTATATCAAATTGTTCCTAGCCCGTACAGCAATTCCATAAGACCACGTATAGGTCATATAATTGTTTAGTACTAAATTGAAACAAAGGAAACATAAGATTAGTCTTAATACTAAAAAAATTTCATTTGTTGATACTGGCATGGACCTCGAAAACTAAGGACCTACCTACTTGGATGATCAACATATCCAAGTATTCTTCAAGTCTTCTTAAAAATCACTTCAACGAGAGGAACATAAAATGTTGGATAAAAGGAAGAAATGGGGTCAATACACCACTTGTACTAAGTATGAGACCATATGCACACATACGTTGAAGACATTCGAAGAAAAGGGACATTTTATAAAGATATGAAATTTACTTTCAAAACACTTATGTATATTCAAATAATTTAATACATAACCAAATAATTTTATCATCAAGTCACAATAGTAATAAGCATGAATAGGAGGACATCTAAACAAAACTAAAGCAACACAACTACCCAAGAGTCTCTATCAAGTCAAAAAGATATTGACCAAGCAAAGAACCAAAACCTTACTCAATCAAGTAACACAACAAGAATCATGAATAACATCCTACTTCACATATCATAACATTAAGAGTACACAGCATCATACATTAACAATATAGATCAACACAAATTCAAACGTGACACCAATCAACATAGTATTAACAGTGTGCAAGTTCATCATATACATGTCAGATAGCATTATAAATATATTCATACATAATAACATCCTCCTAAGATTCCCTGAAGGGTAACTAGTGCAATATTTATGTAGAATCCCATATCCCTACACAAATTAAGTTAAACCCCTTAGGTCATGTTTGTTAGAGTTCAATCCTTTAGTTCATTTTAACTTTTTGGGACAACTTTCCCTAACAAAGATAGACGACATGAGCTAATGTAGAATCTAGTGTCATGGAATCCTACACCGAAATAAGGAGGAATACTAGCCAAGGGAGTACCAAAACATTAACATAACAACTACGTGGATCCAGTAGCTAGTATTACTATGGGGGAAACATAGTTCAAGAACTTGGACATACATGCATTGTAGTCTCCAATAACAATAGTACATTTGTTATCCTACCTTCCCATGTGGGAAGAGACACTCCTCACTCTAGTTCACGCGGTGCAAAGCTATTGACCCTTTTTGAAATGTCTTTAATATCTTTATTTATCATCATAGCTTAGTGTAGGTCAGAGGGTCTAACCCTAGTATAAACATCATCATCATCATATATCAAAAGGAACTGCATGAGTATTGTGCTATCAATAAAACTTACGTAGGTGAGGTTAGCACATTAACTTTTTCATATCATGATAAGGCACATTAGTAAATCATTCACAATACTTATAACATTTACATCTTAAGACAACACCTAATAAATCATAGTCAAGAAATTTCAATATAACATTATAACACCCTATCAATCCTAATACAAGGCATACTTAATACAAAATCATTACTTATTCACAATTAACCACCATTTGAAGTAAATGATAGGGATCATAAGACTTATCCAGCCTCCTTCATAATTCATCATCAAGGTCTAACAATAAACACTTAACTCAACCCTATTCGGGTATAACAACATCACAATTAAAATATTAAAATGATAAGCAAGGCTAAAATAATCACTACATTACAATTCAACACTAGTTCATAGCTTAAAACAAGATACATAGGTTAATTAACAACATACTTCACAACCTATATAACTTCTCAAGAGCTAGCATTATAGGAATTTTATTCATCCTAATTTTAGTCAAAATTTATACAACAAAATCATCTAAAAGTATTTCAACCAATAACCTATTCAATTCAAACAATACAATATAATTCATATCAACATCAAAACCTAGGGTTAAGAGGTAAAAGTAATCTTCTACAAACTAGATCAAAACATTAAGATATATAATAATTAGGTTACGATACATGTTAATATTTTCGTCATATTAAAATAAATAATAAATAAATCATTTCATAAAATTAATTTGGAGATTGAATGAAACCCACTTGAATACTCAATTTTTGGAAATGAATTTGATGGAACCCTTTTAGAAATGAGGTCTCAAAGGTTAACTAGATAGCATACCTTGCTAATTTATGAAGATTGATTGTGAAACTTGACTATTTTCAGACCTTAAACCCTGCCCTACCTTGGTCTTCAGTTGAGTTCTTCACTAAACAGAGAAGGTAGAGAGTTTTAGTTTGTCAGTTAAGAGCGTTTAGATTAGTCTAATGGGGTTGGGGTCTTCATATTGGGTATTAATTAACTTAATTAGTCATCCTTTATTACCCAAAAAACGAACTAACCCCTTAGTTAATTAATTAGAACTAACTAAAATCGTGTAGAAAACTCAGGCCCTCAAAGACTAGACATAGACCAACGGTCCGTCTATGAGTGGACGACTACTGCCCCCTTCTGTGCTGCACTTCGTCGATGAGTTCAGAAACCTTCAAAAATGGGTCCTTCAGGGATTTTTCTATGTTTTTGTCGATGGATGGCATTTAAGCCCAGTCAATCCACACACGTTCTGTTACCTCCCTTCGTGGGTGCACACTGCCCAAGTAGTACTTCTGACTCCAAATGAGAGGGTCCTCCTACAACGGAACTTGGTTTGTCCTTGGGGATTCGTACACGTATTTTATTTACTATTAACCAACTTAACCACACGTTAGACACCCTTCAACCAATTTTCATTATTTTTCGATTTCAAAAAGCTAGTCAAATAGGCCAACGCACGCTAGAACCTCCTTGAACTAGTTTTCGGTCATCATGGACGGTCTTGGACGTTTTAGTTTGTAGACTTCCTAAATGACTTTTAATAATTATAATGAACCTCAAAACATTGTCTACACTTTGTGACACTTAAGTTGGACTCTAGAACATGTCTTGGATTTTTGAAGTGTTACATATCATTTCATAAAGACTCACCATATCAAAATACACAACATAACTCAAAACAAGAGAAAAAGCAAAATTGACATTATTAAAGTTTAGTACGCATGTTTCATTTTAACTTCACTATAACAACATCAAAAATGCACATTTTGCAAAACTTCACGAGATATCAAGAAACTTCAATGTTTAGTCATTATTGTCATTATTAGTAAGAACAACTAACATTAATTATCAAATATATGAGGGTAGTGGGACTTCATGTCGGCCTTGTCCACTCATGTTCCACCCTCAACTAGGTGATTATTCTATAACACCTTTACGGAATCCATCTCTTTATTCCTTAACCTTGTTACTTGCCTATCAAGGATATGAATTAGATTTTCCTCATAAGATAGGTTATCATTCCCAAACCAATACCCTCAATCGGAAGAATAGACTCAGGATCACCGATACACTTCTTAAGCATGGAAAAATTGAAAAAGTTGATGAACCAAAGCCAATTAACTAGGAAATCTTAACTCATAAGCAACCTTACAAACCATTTGAATATTTTTCTGGGTCACACATAACAAGTACTAAACTTCCCTTTCTTGCAAAATTTAACCACCCCTTTCATACGGAAAATTTGCAGATACACCTTATCAAATTCTTCAAACTCTAAATCCCTCTTCCTATGATCACATAAGAGTTTTGCCAAGTATGGATCACTTGCAAGCGATTCCTTATTATATGAACTTTCTCCAAAGTCTTATAAGTCAAATCGGGACCAAAAAGAGAACTCTTATCCTAGCGCCTCTTCAAACAATCCAATAAGAGACCTACACTTCCTACCACACAAGGATTCATAAGGGGATATGGATATGGATGAACTAAACTATTATTATAAGAAAACTCCACAAAAGGCAAATGTTTATTCTTATTTCCCTTGAAATCAATTTTACAAGCCCTAGCCATATCTTCGAGGTCTTGAATAATATTCTACGATTGGCCATATGTTTGGGGATAAAAAGCGATGCTAAGCTTCATCTTAGTACCCAAACCTTCTTGGAATTACATCCAAAACCTAGATGTGAATTATGCATCCCTATAATATATGATGGATAACAGAATACCATGGCGACATAAAATGTCATCTATGAAGATCCTTACATAATCTTCCACCGAATTAGTAGACTTGTCGGGAATAAAGTGAGCGGACTTGGTCAACCTATCCACAATCACATATATAGAGTCATATTGTTTTTTATTGCAAGGCAAGCCTACTATAAAATCCATATTGATGCCATCCCACTTCAAATTAGTAACTTTGATTTCTTGTGGTAAGAAACCTTTCTTTTGATTCTTGGCTTTCATTTATTTGAAATTTGAACACTTAGTAACAAACACCGCTATGTCCTTTTTTAAACCCTCCAAAAAACATATTTCCCTAAACTTATGATACATTTTTGTTGAACTCGGATGAATGGAGAATGGGACCCATGGGATTCCTCAAGGATCCTCTTCCTTAAACCATATACATTGTGAACACACAAACTTCTTTGATACCTAATGACACCATCCCCCCCCCAAAGGAGAATGACTCATTAAGCTTAGCAGGAACAGATTCCTTTAACTCCATAAATGGTTGATCAAGTTGTTGCTTGGACTACAACTCAATTACAAAGGATTACTCAGAGTTATGATGGACGATAAAACAACCATTAGGAGAATCTTCCAACATCACACCTAATCAAGCCAACCTATGAACATCTCTCACTAGGTCTTTCTTGGCTTCCTCTATGTGAGACACTACACATGGTCATATGACTTAGAGAATCCGCAACCACATTGGCTTCTACAAGGTATAGAGAACTCATGTCGTTATCTTTCTAAAAATTTAACAAATATGTTTGTCGTAGATTCAAATCTTTTTGGGTAAACACATATTGGAGAATCTTATGGCTGGTATACACATAAACATAGACAACATAAAAGTAATGATTCCATATTTTCAAGTCAAATACCACGGACGCTAATACAAGATCATGAGTTAGGTAGTTTCTCACATGCACCTTAAGTTTTCTAGAAGCGTAGGTTACAAGTTTCCCATGTTGCATAAGCACACACCCCAATCCTAGTTGGGATGCATTACAATATACAAAAATACTCTTTGTACCTTCTGGTAAAGTCAACATCGGAGTGGAAGTAAGCCTATCTTTCAAGATTTAGAAGCTTCTCTCACATGCCTTCGACCAGTCAAATTTCTTACACTTTCAGCTAAAAGTAGTCAAGGGAGATCCAATAGATGCCAAATCATCAACAAACCTCCCATAACTACCTGCTGGACCATAGAAACTCCTAATGTCGGCTGGTGTGAATGGTCTAGGAAAATTTTTCACTACCTCTGTTTTCCTTGGCTCAACCTCAACTCCCTCACCAGAGGTGATATGACCATAAACTGCAACCGATCTCAACTAAAGCTCACATATTCTATACATGGCAAATAATTGATTCTCCGTAAGCAATTGCCACACCACCCTCAAATGTTTCATGTGATCACCATCATTTTTTCGAATACACCAAGATATCGCCATTGAAGACAATAACCAATGAATCTAGGTAACTTCGATACACTCTATTAATGAGATCCATAAACTCCACCGTCGTATACATGAGATCAAATGTTATTACTAAGAACAAATAGTGACCATATCTAGTGCAAAAGGCTGTCTTTTGTATATCCTCACCTCTCACCCAAAGATGGTGATACCGCGATCTCAAGTCAATCTTAGAAAAGTAGCTAACCCCTTTAAGCTGATCAAATGAGTTGTCAATCCGAGGGAGAGGATACTTGTTCTTAATAGTGACATTATTGAGTTGGCAGTAATCAATGAACATCCTAAGGGACCCATCATTCTTCATAAAAAAAAAAGGAGGAGCATTTCATCGAGAAACACTAGTTATAATGAAACTCTTCTCTAGAAAATCATTTAGTTGAGCCTATAACTCTTTTGATTCAGCCAGAGACATACCATAATGAGGAATTGATATGTTATTTGTTTCCAGTAATAAGACGATACAAGAATTAATTTCTCGATTAGAAGGAATACCAAGAAGATAAGTAAGAAAGATCTTTGGGATTGATCACTATGGGGATCGACTTATTTGGAGGAGTTTCAGAGTATAAATCTCGGAATGTTACAATATGTTACAAAGACCCTTTAGAAATCATTTTGAATTTTATCAAAGAAGACATGATGTGACCTATAGGAATATAATTCACCCTTCCTCTCTAAAAATGTACTTTTTTGGAATGTTAAACATAACCACCCTAGTTCTAAAATATATAGAGGTAAAGAAAGCATGCAACAAATCTATACCAAAAAATGACATCAAAATCAAGCATATCTAGTTCTACTAGCTCAAAATAATAAAATCTATCAGGAAACATTATATGACAATTTCTACACACTCTTTGTGCAACAAACGACTCACCCACCGGGGTAAACATTTTAAAAGGCTCATGTAAGATGTCATGAAAAATGTCAAACTTTTTAGCTAATAGAGGGGTAAAAAATATTAAGTCACACCGGGATCAAGTAAAGAACATACATCAATAGAGAATACATTCATCATACACATCACCACATTGGGAGAAGTCTCTTGCTCACACCTTGAGCGGAAACCATAGAAGTGGTTCTTCTTGTAAGCCTCATTTGAAAAACTTTCTCGAGCTTTACCACTGACCTTGTCTTGACCGCTAACGTTAGGGAATCCATAACCTTGTTCCCACTTTTAGCACAACCAAACCAATTATCCTTTCCCATAAGACAATCACCATAGTGCTTCTTGCTACACTTTCCACAAGTTGGCTTCTCGGTTTGTGAATTAGTATCCATTCCCCTTTTAGGGTTTTGGTTAGACACCCTATCATCCCTAGACTTAGGGAACTAGGAATTAAATTATTAGAAACCCTCTTGTTTAACCTATGATTGTCTTGTATCTCAAGCCTTTCCTTTGAAGAGACACCATCAAAAGATCTTTCCATATTTGCATCTCTTCTCCTACTCATAGACTGTCTCTTCTACTTGCTAATCATGAACCATGCGACGAGAAATTTTCGTATTTTCATATAGCATAACTGAATGACAATCCTCTTGCAAGTATCCGACACTCCCATCACGAAGCATTTACTTCATCTATTGGGTTAGAAACCAGATAAGGAGCATATTTTTACAATTGAGTGAATTTAAAGAGTATTCAAGAGCAATCATACCTCTTTGACGAAGGTTTGTGAACTCACACACCTTGGCCTCCCTATTGTCCCTAGGAAATAACCTATCAAGAAAAGCCTTCTTGAGAACATCCCAAGTCACTGGTCTATCCATTAATGGCGTATTGTTCCTCCATTGGACATACAAATTTTGGGCCACATCTTTGGGTTAGTAAGTGGCTAACTCGGCCTTCTCACTAGTAGGCAACCCTATTACTTTGTGGATTTTGTAGATTTCATGAATGAAATCTCGGGGATTTTCTTAAACCTTGACACTCCGATCCATCAATACTATCCTGGTGTCGGAACGTGACACTCTGATCCATATACTATCCTGGTGTCGGAACGTGACACCCGATCCTCTGATACTATCCTGGTGTCGGAATATGACACCCGATCCTCTTATACTATCCTGGTGTTGGAACGTGACACCCGATCCTCTAATACTATCCTGGTGTCGGAACGTGACACTCGATCCTCTAATACTATCTTGTTGTCGGAACGTGACACCCGATCCTCTAATACTATACTGGTGTCGAAACTTGACACCGGATTCTCTAATCTCATTACTTTAGTTCATCAAGTCTTCTTTTATACCAAGGCATGATCATTAACAAAGTGAATTTAAGATTTAAGATTCACAGCCTCATCTTCCCAATCCATTACAATTACATAATCACATCATGCAAGCACACAATTAAGTATATAGAAGACTTTACAATACTACCCAACACATATCATTCGCTATTAAGAATTTACTATGAGATAGTATAAACCATAACCTACCTCCACCAAAGAATTTTGATCAAGCAAGCAAATTCCCCAAAGCATTGTTTTTCCTCTTCGTTCGTCTCTCTCTATCAATCGTTTTTCCCTCACTTGTTCTTTCTATTTTTCTTATTCAACCCTCTTTCTTTTACCCTAATTAGCATATAATTTAGTATAAAAGATGAGGAATTAACCCACTAATTATTTCAAGGTTACCTCCTTTAACCCCTAAGTAATTAAATTATTAACATTAACCCACTAACTTTATAATTAAAGCAGGAATAGTCCAAACCGCACCTTAATTTACTCAACAGAAATCCGACCCAGCCTGGGATTACGCAGCCTGTGAGGGCCCATCGTGCCTGCGACGGTCCGTCCTACTGCTTCCGTTACAATGTTCAGAGACTCAATTTCCTTGAAGAGTCTGTGACGGTCCGTCGTGCCCACGACGGTCCATCCTGTCATTCCGTTACGAAGTTCAGAGATTCGATTTCAGTACCCAAATTTCTAATTTCTAAGTGTTTTGAAACGAGACCCCCTCGACGGTCCATCGTGCTCATGACGGTCCGTCGTGGGATCCGTCGTCTCAGCCAATTTTTCCAGAAATAAAATCTGCTGCTCAAAATGACTAAACAGGTCGTTACAATAGATACCAATTTACCCATCGTTCGTCCTCGAACAATTACAGAAGAAAAACAAGGGCGAAAAGGAGTACCTGAATCTGTAAATTGGTGTGGGTATCTTTCTCGCATATCAGCCTCCTTCTCCCAAGTGGACTCTTCAACTAGTCAATTCTTCCATTGAAGCTTGATGGCTGCAATCTCCCTTAATCTCAACTTGCGGACCTCTCTATCTAAAATAGCAACAGGCTCCTCCGCATAAGACAAATTCTCATCAATCAGGACTGAATCCCAACGAATGATGTAGTTTCCATCCCCATGGTATCTTTTCAACATAGACACATGAAATACTGGATGCACTCCTGACAGTCTTGGGGGCAAGTCTAATTCATAAGCCACCTCCCCTACTCGCTTAAGTACTTCAAAGGGACCAATATACCTTGGGCTAAGCTTTCTTCGCTTACAAAACCGCATCACCCCTTTCATGGGCGAAACCTTCAACAAAACTTGTTCACCCTCCATAAACTCCAAGTCTCTAACCTTTCGATCTGCATATTCTTTTTGCCTACTTTGAGCCGCTAGAAGCTTTTCTTGAATGCATTTTACTTTATCTAACGATTCCCTCAAAAGGTCAGTACCCCAAGGTCTAACCTTAAAAGCATCAAACCACCCAATGGGAGACCTACATCTCCTCCCATGCAGTGCCTCAAATGGGGCCATACCAATACTTGAGTGATAGCTATTATTGTAGGAGAACTCTGCCAAAGGTAAGAAGCTATCCCAATGGACACCAAATTCTATCACACAAGCACGAAGCATATCCTCCAACACTTCAATCGTTCGCTCAGACTGACCATCGGTCTGAGGGTGAAATGCGTTACTTAGATCCAACCTAGTACCCAATTTCGCATGCAATGTTTTCCAAAACATAGAAGTAAACTGCGTACCTCTATCTTATATGATGGAGAGTGGAACCCCATGCAACCGAACAACTTCCGAGATGTAAAGTTTTGCTAACTTCTTTACATTGTAAGTCACCTTGACCGGAATGAAATGAGCAGACTTAGTTAACCTATCAACAATCACCCAAATAGGGTCATACTTACCCTTTGTCTTGGAAGACCAACCACGAAGTCCATTGCAATTCTCTCCCACTTCTATTCCAGAATGGGCATTCTATGAAGGTTCCGTCCAGGCCTCTGGTGTTCATATTTCACTTGCTGACAGTTTGGACATTTGGCAATAAAATCAACAATATCACACTTCATTCTACTCCACCAAAAGTGTTGCTTTAGGTCACGATGCATCTTGGTTGCACCAGGATGTATAGAATACCTTGAACTATGAGCCTCTGTAATAATAGTGTTGATCAAATCATCGACGCGGGGTACGCATACCCTTCCCTTAATTCTCAAAACACCTTCCTCATCAATTTGTGCTTCTTTAGCCTCTCCTCGCAACACTTTCTCTCAGATCCGGATCAATTTCTTATCATTAAACTGCTTTCCCTTAATCTTGTCAAGGAAGGAAGATCTTGCCTCTACACAATCCAAAAATCCTCCCTTCTCATTTACTTCTAATCTCATAAGGTCATTAGCCAGAATCTGAACTTCTCTAGCCAATGAGCTTCTAGAAACTTGAAAGTGAGCTAGACTTCCCATGCTTCCTGCCTTTCTACTTAAAGCATCTGCCACGACATTAGCTTTTCTCGGATGATACAAGATTGTGATATCGTAGTCCTTCAGTAGTTCCATCCATCTCCTCTCTCTCAAGTTCAAATCCTTCTGAGTAAAAACATATTGTTCGCTATGATAATCCATATAGACCTCACACTTAACCCCATATAAATAGTACCTCCATTGCTTTAATGCAAATACTACCGCGGCCAACTCCAAATCATGGTTCGGGTAATTGCGTTCATGCACCTTTAATTGCCTTGAAGCATAAGCAATTACATTCTTTTCTTGCATTAGCACTGCACCCAAACCCGAATAGGATGCATCACAATAAACAATGAAATTCTTGCCTTCAACTGGCAAGGTAAGAATTGGTGCAGTAGTCAACAAGGTCTTGAGCTTCTGAAAGCTTTCTTCGCACTCATCCGACCAAACAAATGGGACATTCTGCTTAGTCAAGCTTGTCATTTGGGAAGCAATAGAAGAGAACTTCTTAACAAATCGGCGGTAGTAGCTAGCTAAACTAACAAAGCTCCTTACCTCTGACAGATTAGTAGGTCTCTCCCAATTCTTCACTGCTTGAGGTATATATGACATGGATATGAGATGTATTGACTTAGGATGTTAAGGATAAGTTGAATGTATGAATGACACGTGACCTTAAATGAAAGATTCGAGAGTCTTTTATGTGAAAATCTTGAACCTAGTAGCAAGATTATTAATGTCGAAGTTGTAAGTTGTAGTGGTATACTTCAAAGTAAAGGAATGATGGAGTTAAGGATAATCGGATGGAATGACATTATATAAATCCTTAGGAAAGTCATCATGAGCCTCTTGTAACCATGGTGAGGTATCCCTAGTGGACCCTCCCATGGTAGGGTAAATGTGATTGGGTTATGAACTTGTTATATAACCCTTTCTATCTGAACCTTAAGTGTAAAGCACTCTTTGAGAACGAAGGATACCAACAAGTAAGTAAGGTACGGGAAGTAACTCTAGTTAACTATGTGACTAGATTACAGAGCATCCCCTTCATATTCCTTAACCATGTGACTACATGGGATGTGTCTAAATAGCATTAGAGAATTTCTATGAATTTTAGATGGTGGTATTAGACACTCTCTAGACATTGCACAATTTTTATATAAGTTAGTTAGAGTCCCTAGGTTTTATATAAGACCATTACTTGAATGTGCTTTATGTTATGTATAAGTCTCATAATGAACTAATGAACTAATAACTTATGTTATGAAGTATGTAAATGGAATAAGTACTGTTCTATAGTAGTTAAGGGTTGTCTAGTTATGCTGTGAACGGGCACAAGAATGGTCACTTCGTATTTTACCTAGATGAGTCTTCATAATGACTGTAGTTAGAAAAGATGTATATTATGTGGGCATGATCAAAACATAGGAAATCTTAAGGTTTATTTGAGTAGTCTTGAGGAGATCAATCATGTACGTTATCTTCTCAATCTACTTAAGTAAGTCGTTTGATAAACTTTGATGATGAAATGTCATGTTATATATATGTTGATATATTTGATGTCTTTAAGTGTGTATGTGACTTATTATAAGTAGTCTTGTCTATAATTTAGCCATGTTTAGGGAGGTTATAAGGGTGGTCGCTCTTTGTGTTGCTTAAGTGAGTCTTAATATAGCTTTAACTGGTATGATTATGTGCTATGAGATGTCTAAGATGAAGATCATCAACTTCCCACTGTACAGTGAATGGACTTCACTCTAACAGTAAATGGACTTCACTATAAGAGGTAATGAGGTTACGGTGAAGTGATCTCTATGATAATGATATTTGGTTTAAATGATATATTATGTGTTTCTATTTTTTTAAATGTTGTTCTTATGATTATAATATTATTTTTAAATCAAAAGATGCATATTTCAAACAAATTTCATTTTCATTATTATTTAGGCATAATTGCAAACTAAGTAAATGTGGTTGTACTTACTCTATGTTTTTATATATCTCTATAAATGTTGGTAGGTGAGGAGTTTTTGTGAATTAACTACTTTGATCGTAGCATCGTTCAAGAGAATTTGAAGTATATCCTCATTTGATTTGATGGCATAATTGTCTTTATGCTTTCTATTAGAATAGACTAAGTATTTATATACTAGTATTGTGTATAGGCCGCATCCCAAGTATTCTTGTGTCTTATGATGATGACATTAAGACTTGGTATTTCGAATTTCTTTATATGAATGATCTTTAAAAGACTATAAAGTATGTTTTGTGAAATGTTTTAATTTCGCACTACTTTTCTCTATGTTTATGCAACGAATGATATGTAATGGTTTGTAAGAAACCTCTTAGAGGTCAAGTACGCCAGTTGCCATCTAAGATTGCCCCTAAATTGTAGGGTGTTGTTTCAATATGTGACACAATATATATATATATATATATATTTATTTATATCAAGTATTCGTAGACCCTTCTTATAGAAACTTCACCTACTTGTGTCACATATGTGCTTCACCTATGTCGCTCACCTAGTTTCTTCCCCTACTTGATTCACCGATTTGTTTCACCTTTTTATTCATGTACCTTCCTTGTGAGATTTTTGCAAAGAATAGCATGAAAAACATATCTCAAATAAATGTCCCTTGCTCATGATATTTTCATGATCATCATACATAGTGCATCTTTGTACTTACACCATTTATCAATAGGTTGTGGGGACTAGAGGTTCGTTGCTAGATTGAAGAGCATAGAATTCTTATCTTCAACCCTTAGTTATATCCTCAATGATTCGTGGACACGTATCTTATATATTTTTGTTTAAGTTCTTATAATGAACTCTAGTAGATCTCTTTTGAATGTAAAGGGTCGTTTAACTATGATATTGACACATGTATAAGATAGCAAATGTTGATATGTTCTTCTTTAATTTTATAAAAGAGATTCCACTTGTTGTCTATAATGTGAAAAGTTTTACATTCTGCACTACTTTTAATACCTATGAGATAAATGAATGCTAAGAGCTTGTATAATATCTCTGAAAGGTCGAATAAGATGCATCGTGACTTTCATGCGCTCTCAGGTCTTGACACTAACCCTAAACCCTAACCCCAAGACCAAAGAACCAAAACATTAACTATGCATTAAACCATAGAAATTATGTCAAATCCTAAACTACAATACCTAAAACATAAAGAACTTAAACCCTAACAAAAACCAAAACCTTAAACCCTAAAACCTAAACCTTTAGCCCAAAATACAAAAACCCAAACCATAAACCATATCAATTAAACCTTAAATTCTAAATCTCAAACCATAAAACATAAAAAAAATAAACCCTAACTCTAACCCTAACACCAAAACCCTAAACCCCAAGACCTAATTACCAAAACCTTAAAGTTATACACTAAATCATACATATTAAACCTCAAATCCAAAACAAAAAATCCTAAAACAACAAAAAATCATAAATATTAACCCTAAACTCTAATACCAAAAGACTAAAACCAAAAATATCAAAAAACTAAACATTAAAACACTAAACAATATACATATAAACCTCAAATCCTAAAACCCAAACCCTAAAACGTACAAACAAAAAGTAAACCCTATATCTAACCCTAACTCGAACCTAAGTTAAACAGTACACCTTGAACACCTTTGTCCAAAAAAATAAAACGCAAAAAGGGAACACTAAACCATATATACTAAACCTCAAATCCTAAACCGCGAATCCTAAAACTTTTAAGAAAACTAGATCCTAACCCTAAGCACCAAACCTCAAGACAAAACTAAAAAAACCCAAACTCGAAGCACTAAAACATAGATATTAACCTCAAATGCTACACCTTAAACCTTAAAACCTAATAAAAACTAACACCTAACCCTAACCTAAACCCTAATCTCTAACTCAAAAATACGAAAACCCAAACATCAAAAACTAAACCATAGATTTTAAACATACATCCTAAAACCTAAAAAAAATGAAACCAAAAAAAAAAAAAAAACCATCACCCTAACCCTAATCCTAAACACTAAATTCAAAGCCCTAAATACCAAAAAGACAAATATTAAACACTAAGACACAAACTTTAAACTCAAATCCTCAACCTGAAAACCTAAAACCTTAAAAAACATAAACCCTATCTTTTATAATAACCTTGAACCTAAAACTAATCCTAAATCAAAATCCTAAATCCACAACCCAAAATACAAAAACCCAAACATTAAACACTAAACCATAGATATTAAAACTCTAATCTTAATGGCACAATCCTAAAAACTGACGAAAACCTAAAACATTACACTAAATCTAACCTTAACCTTAACCCTTACCTTTACCATAAACAATAAAACCAAGCCCAAAATATTAAAACTCTATATAAAGTACCTTATGGTGTAGAAAATTTTATACAGTGACCGTGCATAAAACTTATACTTATTAAAAAAACCCTACCAAAACAAAACATTAAACACTTAACCATAGATATATACAAAAAAAAACTCAACCCCAAACCCTAATACCTACAAAAATAAACTCCAATCCAAACCCTAACCCTAACCCTTAACCCTAAACCATAAAATACAGGACCAAAATACCATAATGCAAATGTTAAACACTAAACTATACATTTTGAACCATAAATCCTAAATCCAAATAGAAAAACCTATAAAAAATCCTAAACCCTAGCCTTAACCCTAAGCCACATACCTTAAACCCCAAGACAAAGTATAAGAACCCAAAAAAAAAAATTATACACTAAACCATAGATATAAAACCTAAAATCCTATACAACAAACCCTAAAACCTAAAACACATTAAATATTAAATCGTAACCCTTAACCTAACTCTAAACCTAACCATAAATCTAACCCTAAATCTAACCATAACTCTAAATGCTAAACCCTAAACCCCAAGACAAAATTACTAAAACCCAAACACTAAACAATAAACCATTGATATTAACACTCAAATGCTCAACCCTAACTCGTAAAACCTTAAAAAAACCTACAGCCTAAGCCTAACCCTACCCATAAACCCTAAATCCTAGCTACAAAATCTGAAACTCAAACATTTAACACTAAACCATAGATTTTAAACCTCAAACCCTAAACCATAAACCAAAAAACAAAAAAATAAAATAAACCCTAACCCTAATTTTTACACTGACCTTAACCCTAAACCTAGCCCTTAACCTCCCCCCTTAAATCCTAAACCCTATGAAGAAAGTACCAAAATCCAAACATTAAACACGAACCAATTATTTTAAACCATAAATTCTAAACCTAAAACCCTTAAACCTTAAAAAAACCCAAAGTGTAACCCTAACTCTATAAGTAAACGCTAAATACTAAATACAAAGCCCAAAATACAAAAGCCCTAATATTAAGCACTAGACATTATATATTACAACTGAAGTCCTTAATCCCATAACTTAAAACCTAAGAAAAACCTAAACACTAACCCAAACACTAAGATTAACTTTAACCGTATCCCTCAACCCAAGTCCAAAGTACCAAAAATAAAATTAGTTCTCTCTTTAATTTCTCTGTCATATCTAAATCCGCCCTAAAACAAGACTATAATTTCAGCTCTAATTGCTAGTTAAACCTGATTGACCAGGCCCATGAGCCATCGGTGGTACCCACCAGACCACCACAATAGTCCTTACAAGGGCTCTTGGTGAGTAAGAATACTACCCTACATGGATCTCCCTTGTTTGATTTAGGTAACTCAGCGAATTCGCAATTCACAAAACAGATGAACAGTGTGAAGTCGCGAGGTGAAATGGAGGAGGAACTCGAATGTATTTCCCAATAGTCGATTAGGTGAAATCAAGAAATTCAACATACTGGGAATGACTCCACTCAACACGAGCTCAAAAATACTTTTAATACAATAAATTCTACCTAGCCAATTGACGGAATATAAAAGGTTAAATTTGGGGTCGGTGCAGATTGAGATCAAGATAGTCAAACCCACAATTGGACCTTTCCTTGGACGAATTTGAATGAAATAATAACTCGGGTTTTCTCCCAAGGAGAATATGTTGACCTAACCATAATATCTAGTTGAATCGATGGCCATAAGACGGAGACTAGAATCTCTGGTGACCATTACACAAGCCAATTACAAGATGATAACGGAAGTTTCAAAAATAGAAGTCTAAGAGGAATAATAATCAATCTACTATGAGAGAAAACCATTTTCATCAACTACATAAGCAACCTAAAATGGAAGTATGAAATGCAATTGAAATGACTCCAATATTAGAGAAAGGGAAGTCTGTAACCGTGAACGTTGGAAGAACAACAGAGAAAGTAATAGGCTTAGAAAATCTAGATAAGGTTTCCGTAACACGATGGGTAAAAGTCATCACACGGGTAAAATAACACAAACAGGTGTGCATACTATGGAAATGGTGGAGGTTGCCAGGAATCAGGATAAGGAAGTCTAACAAAGGTGGAATGACAAAAGATAGGAGGTGCAACAGGCAGGTAAGTTCTCTAACAATGTTAGTACTTTTAACCATAATAACTTCAATAATACTACAAGTGATGGACATGCTCATAATCATGCCATGGGATCTATTGTTGTTATATTTAATGATAGGAATCATGGTGACAATTCTAGTAACAGTGTGGTTTAAAAGAAAAAAATTCAAGTCTTATGAATGTGAAGGTGAGGCAAGTGCAGCAAGCTGAAAATGGGAAGGGTTGTGATCTTTATGCCTATCATAGAGAGTATCGTAATACGTCATGAAACTTTGACAAAAGACCCCCCCAGCCAATAGTCTACAACCAAAATGCTACCATGTGTAAACAAGTTGAGTCTAAAAATACTATTGCTAAGAATTCTAACAAGCAAGATCAGTTTTCAGTACCACCCCATACAATGTGATTCAAACTCTAGCTGCTAGATTTAGACAAATCAATGAAGCTTATTGTCATAATATAGTGATAAAAACCAAACCTAGACAGACAACCAAACCACCTTTAATATTAGATATGCATGAGTATATGTATACCCTTATAGTGGATTGCAGATTTAAATTAGTTGGGAATTTTAGCACTAGAATGCCTAAAGTGGAGTTGATTAAAAAGAGCTTTATCGTACAAACTAAACTTAATGGGGGGTCAACAATGCTTATTATGATGCCAAACATATTTTCATTGATATAAAAAATGAGCTGGACAAAAACAGTTTTTGGACAAAACAGAGAATGACCATATAGGGTAGACTCATGAGGATCAAAGCTTAGACAACATTCTTTACCCCTGAAGAAGAGACTCCTATTGTACAAGTTTGGATTCTTCTTCGTGGACTACCCTAATACTTTTTTAAAAATCTTTTTTCATCTCCTTATTGGAAATTGTAGGCAAAGTGTTATATTTGGATACAGCTTCCATCAAAAGATCAAGGGAAGGGATGGCTAAAGTTATGATTCAAATTGATCTAACCATGCCTAGGCCTACATATATCTGGATTGGTATTGATGATGATGATGACACTATAGGTACATGATAGGCAGTTGAATATCAGAATATTCCCCCCCCCCACCTATTTTGAATATCTTAGACATCAAGGTCATGATATAGAAGAATGTAAATCATGGATTAGAGATGAGGAGTGCAGACATAGAAAAGAATAGGAAAATGATAACAAATATAAAATAAGGAAAAGTAAAACAACAATGAACATAAGGCAATGCGGAGAAAAACAAATGAGGGTATGGGTCAGTTGTAGAAAAAAGCTA
Source organism: Solanum corneliomulleri (assembly GCA_027704805.1). NCBI lineage: Eukaryota > Viridiplantae > Streptophyta > Magnoliopsida > Solanales > Solanaceae > Solanum > Solanum corneliomulleri. The sequence goes on from JAKWIY010003062.1 coordinate 26,191,071, forward strand.
AATAAGGTGGTATGCAAAAAAAACCGATTCCGCAAAGGAAGAAGAATGGAACACTCAATGAAAGAAAAGACAAAAATTCCAAGATGAGGTGGGACAAAAAGCAGTTTGGAGACCTACAACATCTACTGATCAATCAACAAAGAAAAACCAACAGAGTGATATTCAACAGGTAGGTGATAGGCTCAAACTTACTTCTTAAATAATAAGTAAAGAGGTCGTATCGAGTAAAGAACCCAACTAATGAGGTTGGGATCGTTCCCAAGAGGAAAATAGTTCTGACTTAACTTAAATCTATTATTACTACTATTTAGCCAATTGTTTCTTTGGAAAACAAAGACTATAAAAGGGGTTTGTTTACTTCTAAATGAATGAAAATAACTATCTGAATTAAAAGGAGACAACTAAAAGCTTCAAATGTTGGAGTTTTATCAATTAATAACAGTAAATAAGGTTTAAGTATTTTTTATATGTTCCTAACTTGATAATTCTAAAAATAACATTTCTTTCCTCGTATCTTGCATGCACTGTGATAAGTTATGTATTTCTAAATCCTAGGTCCGGCATCTAGAAAATTTTACTCCGCACTTTGGTCCGGCTACGTGTGTTGTTATACTAACCCTTACCTTTACCTCATATTAAGCATCATATTCGATATTTCACTAAGTTATTACCTTATACCAATCAATACTAGCCTATTAGATAGTATACACTAAACCTATGTTGATAATTCTTTTCCTATTATCTACCTCCTTGGTCTGGTAAGTAGCATTAAGCCTAGTTCTAATGTTGTCCATCCGTTAAAAAGACTTCTAAGCGAAATAATTATCAATACATGCAAGACACTATTCTAGAATTGTTATTTTAGTTAGGTTTTTACCTCATTATTCGCCTATGGTCCCCAAAACCCTAGTTATGGAGTTTAATTACCCATAGTCATAATCACAATATTCAAATATGTAATATATGAATTCATGAAGTCACTTCAATGAGAAAGAATAAAATCCAGAATTTCACTTGATTAATAAATAAAATAACCAACAATCAATTACTGAATTTAATTGAAGACTAAAGATTCTCCAAAAGTGTAATAATAATCATCAAGTCTAATCCCCAAAAGAAGGTCAAATAACCAAGACTCTAATTTAAGATAGTCTAATAACCAAAGAGTCTAACCCCTAACCCCTAAACCCTACACCCCAAACCTAAAAAAACCCTACACCTTTACCCTTACCCTAACCCTTCCCCTATTCCTTAATCTTAAACCTAAAGCCAAGAATATAAAAACCCCAACATTAAACACTAAACCAAAGATTTTAAATCTCAATTCCTTAAACCCAAAATCTAAAACCTTAAAAAACCCTAAATTCTATCTTTAACCATAACCTTAACCCTATCCCTAACCTTAGATTGTTAACTCTAAATCCTTATCCCAAAATATAAAAACCCAAACATTAAACACTAAACCATTGATATTACAACTCAAATAATAGAGGCATTACCCAAAAACCTAAAAATACCTAGATTGTTACCTTAACACTAACCCTAACCTTAACCCAAACAATAACCCTAAACCCTTATTGCTAAAACCCAAAAATAAAATAAAAAATGCAAACATTAAAGACAAAACCATAGAAATTGAACAATATATCCTTAACCCAAATTGGGAAACCAATAAAAACCCTAAACCTTCACATTGACCCTAACCCAAAACCTATACCCTAAAACCAAGCCCAAAATAAAAAAACCCAAACATTAAACACTAAAAATAGATATTAAACCTGAAATCCTAGACCTCAAACCCTATAACCTAGAAAAACACTAAATATTTAACCGTACACCTTACCCTTACCCTAAACTAAAACCAAAACCTACACCCTAGACCCTAAACCATAAAACCAACCTACCAAAACCCAAACATGAAGCACTAAACCATTGATATTAAACATCAAATGCTAAACCCTAAAGCCTTAATGTCACGACCCAAATCGGGGACGCGACTGGCACCCACATCTACCCTCCTATGTGAGCGAAACAACCAAACTAACTTTTAACGTTTCAAGATATACCAACAGAAAATAATGCGGAAGACTTAAACTCATTAATAAAACATTTCAAAACTATTATTAATATCCCCAAAATCTGGAAGTCATCATCACAAGAACATATATCTCAAATTTCTAAACTAAAACTGTCTAAGAAGCTAAAACAAAATACTAGCTAGTCCATGCCGGAAGTTCAAGGCATCGAGACTTGAATAAGAAGATCCAGTCCAAGCTAGACGCATTAGCTCACCCTGAATTTCCGATGAAGTGAAGACTGGCTAGATCTAATGTTGAGTGAAAGTTGACGGAACGTTTGCTGCATCACACAAATAACAAAGAAGAAACATAAAAGTAGGGGGGTCAGTACAACCACAAGTACTGAGTGAGATATCATCGGCCAACTCAAAATAGAAGATAATGTATATCGAGAAATATTATAAATCAACTATAAACTCAACATGTAGCAACAACAAGTATTATAATCGTCAATAAGTACCATCAAGTTCATCCATGAGGGCTCAAGCCTCAATACCATACTCATTGGGAATTAAGTTCATTAGATTGAGTATATTTATCATCTTTCAAGATTCATTATCTTTCTTCCTCTTGTGTCGGTACGTGACACTCCGATCCCCTACCACTATGTGTCGGTACGTGACACTCCGATCCCCTATATGTGTCGGAACGTGACACTCCGATCCCCTATATGTGTCGGAACGTGACACTCCGATCCCCAATATGTGTCGGAACGTGACACTTCGATCCCCTAATTCTACGTGTCGGTTCGTGACACCCGTCCCACTAATACTATGTGTCGGAACGTGATACTCCGATCCACTAATACTATGTGTCGGAACGTGACACTCCGATTCACTAATACTATGTGTCGGAACGTGACACTCCGATCCACTAATACTATGTGTCGGAACGTGACACTCCGATCCACTAATACTATGTGTCGGAACGTGACACTCCGATCCACTAATCTCATTATATTCGTTCCTCAAGCCTTGTCTATACCAAGGCATCATCAATCCCATCACTTTAATTCATCAAGCCTTCTTTTATACCAAGGCATTATCATTAATAAGTAGATTAACGTTTCTTTCAACATTGGGATTCAATGGTTTTCATCATGCTTGTTTTATCAAAATCACATAATCATATTCATGCAAGCATACAATTAAGCATATAGACAGGTTACAATACCACCAATACATATCATTCACTATAAGAGTTCACTACGAATATCGTAAAATAACCATAACCTACCTCCACCGAAGACTAGTGATCAAGCAAGAATCCCAAAGCTTTGTTTTCTCCTAGCCTCTCGATCGATTCCTCTCGTTCTCTTGGTTCTTTCTGTTTTGTTTTATTCAAAAACCTCTTTCCTTTACCCTAATTATCATATAATTAAGACTAAAAGAGGGCAATAGAACCCACTAATTAACTTAAGGTTACCTCTTTTAACCCCCAAGTAATTAGACTTATTAATATTAACCCTCAATCATTATAATTAAGGAAAGAATAGTCCAAAACGACCCTTAAAACGTGTAGAGGAATCCTATTCTGCCTGGGATTTGCGCAACCTGTGACGGGCCGTCGTGCCTGCGACGGTCCGTCACACAGGTCGGTGCAGCCTCCCAAATTCCAGGTGAGCTGTGATGGCCCGTCACACCAGTGACGGTCCGTCCTGCACCTCCGTCCTGACGGTCAGAAACTCGTTTCTCGTACCAAATTCTCAAAAATTGAAGTGTTTTGCAACGGGAACTGACGACGGTTCGTCGTGGATGTGACGGCACGTCCTGCAGGTCCGTCACAATTTACAGAGAGTCGATTTTCAGTATTCAATTTCAGAATTCTAAGTATCCTGGGACGAGACACCCTCGACTGTCCGTCGTGCCCATGACGGTCCGTCGTGGTGACCGTCGTCTCAGCCAGTTCTTCCAGAAATAAAATCTGTTGCTCAAAACGACTAAATAGGTCGTTACAATAGATACCAATTTACCCATCGTTTGTCCCCGAATGATCAAAAGAAGAAAAAACAATGGCGAAAAGAAGTACCTGAATCTGTAAACAGATGTGGGTATTTTTCTTGCATATCTGCCTCCTTCTCCCAAGTAGCTTCTTCAACCGGTCGATTCTTCCATTGGACCTTGATGGATGCAATTTCTCTCGACCTCAACTTGCGAACCTCTCTATCTAAAATAGCAACTGGTTCCTCCTCATAAGTCAAATTCTCATCAAGCAAAACTGAATCCCAACGGATGATGTAGTTTCCATCTCCGTGGTATCTTTTCAACATGGATACGTGAAATACCGGATGCACTCCGGACAGCCCTGGGGGCAAGGCTAATTCATACGCCACCTCCCCTATTCGCTTTAGTACTTCAAATTGTCACGTCCCAAATCAGGGACGCGACTGGCACCCACATTCACCCTCCTATGTGAGCGAACCAACCCATCTAAACCTTAACGTTTTAATACAATATCATCAAAAGTAATGAGGAAGACTTAAACTCATTAATAAAAACAATTCAAAACTATTATTATTATCCCCAAAAATCTGGAAGTCATCATCACAAGAACATCTATCTCAAATTGCTAAACTAAAACTGTCTAAGAAGTTAAAACAATAAAAGCTAGTCCATGCCGGAAGTTCAAGGCATCAAGACTTGAAGAGAAGACCCAGTCCAAGCTAGACGCGTTAGCTCACCCTGAATTTCCGAAGGTAGTGAATACTGGCTAGATCAACTGTTGAGTTGAAGTTGACGGAACGTTTGCTGCATTACACAAATAACAAGAAGAAAACATAAAGTAGGGGGTCAGTACAACCACACGTACTGAGTAGATATCATCGGCTAACTCAGAATAGGGAACAATATATATCAATAACAATGTAAATCAACTACAATACTCAACATGTAGCAATAGCAATGTTTAATTCATCAATGATTACAACCGAGTTCACACATGAGGACTCAAGCCTCAATACCATACTCATTTGGGAATTAAGTTCATTAGATTGAGTATATTCATTATCTTTCAAGATTCATTATCTTTCTTCCTCTTGTGTCGGTACTTGACACTCCGCTCCTCTATTTCTATCCTGGTGCCGGAACGTGGCACTCCGATCCTCATATTCTATCCTGGTGTCGGAACGTGACACTCCGATCCTCATATTCTATCCTGGTGTCGGAACGTGACACTTCGATCCTCATATTCATTCTATCCTGGTACCGGAACGTGGCACCCGATCCATATTCTATCCTGGTGTCGGAACGTGACACTCCGATCCTCATATTCATTCTATCCTGGTACCGGAACGTGGCACCCGATCCATATTCTATCCTGTGTCGGAACGTGAACACCCGATCCTCATATTCATTCTATCCTGGTACCGGAACGTGGCACCCGATCCCCTAATTCATCAAGCCTTCTTTTACACTAAGGCATCATCATTCTCATTATTAATTTATCAAGCCTTCTTTCATACTAAGGCATCATCAATCTTATTATATAATATATCGAGCGAATTAGGTTCTTTCAAGATTTGGGATTCAATAGCTTCATCATGCTTTGTTAATTCATCACAATTTCATAATCGTAATCATGCAAGCATACACTTAAGCATATAGACAGTTTACAATACTATCAACACATAATATTCTATTAAGAGTTCACTACGAATATCGTAATATAAACCATAACCTACCTCCACCGAAGACTAGTGATCAATCAAGAATTCCAAAGCTTTGATATCCTCTTCCCTTGTCGACTCTCTCTCTCAATCGATCAATCTCCCTCTCTCTTTTCTTTCTTTTGTTTTGTTTTATTCCAACCATCTTTCCTTACCCTAATTATCATATAATTAAGAATAAAAGAGGACAATAAAACCCCCTAATTAACTTAAGGTTACCTCTTTTAACCCCCAAGTAATTAGACTTATTAATGTTAACCCTCAATCTTTATAATTAAGGAAAGAATAGTCCAAAATGACCCTTAAAACGTGTGGAGAAATCCTAAACTGCCTGGGACTTGCGCAACCTGTGACGGGCCGTCGTGCCTGCGACGGTCCGTCACGGTGGTCGTTGCAACTTCCCCAGATTCCAGGTGGGCTGTGACGGCCCGTCACACCTTTGACGGTCCGTCCTGCACCTCCGTCCTGACGGTCAGAAACTCGTTTCTTGTACCAAATTCTCAAAAGTTGAAGTGTTTTACAACGAAACTCACGACGGTTCATCGTGGGTGTGACGGCACGTCCTGCAGGTCCGTCACAATTTACAGAGAGTCGATTTTCAGTACCCAATATCAGAATTCTAAGTATGCTGAAACGATGCACCCTCGACGGGCCGTCGTGCCTGTGACGGTCCGTCGCAGTGCTCGTAGTCTTGGCCAGTTTTTCCAGAATTAAAAATCTGCTGCTCAAACGACTAAACAGGTCGTTACAATAGATACCAATTTACCCATCGTTCGTCCCCGAACGATCAAAAGAAGAAAAACAATGGCGAAAAGGAGTACCTGAATCAATAAACAGATGTGGGTATTTTTCTTGCATATCTGCCTCCTTCTCCCAAGTAGCCTCTTCAACCGGTCGATTCTTCCATTGAACTTTGATGGATGCAATCTCTCTCGACCTCAACTTGCGAACTTCTCTATCTAATATAGCAACCGGTTCCTCTTCATAAGTCAAGTTCTCATCCAACAAAACTGAATCCCAACGGATGATGTAGTTTCCATCTCCGTGGTATCTCTTCAACATGGACACATGAAACACCGGATGCACTCCGGACAGCCCTGGGGGCAAGGCTAATTCATAAGCCACCTCCCCTATTCGCTTAAGCACTTCAAATGGTCCAATATACCTTGGACTTAACTTACCTCTTTTACCAAACCGCATCACCCCTTTCATGGGTGAAACCTTCAACAAGACTTGTTCACCTTCCATGAACTCCAAGTCTCTAACCTTCCGGTCTGCATACTCCTTTTGTCTACTTTGCGCCGCCTGAAGCTTTTCTTGAATAGCTTTCACCTTCTCCATAGAATCTCTCAACAGATCAGTCCCCCAAGGTCTAACTTCAAAGGCATCAAACCAACCGATGGGAGATCTACACCTCCTCCCATACAATGCTTCAAATGGAGCCATATCAATACTGGAGTGATAGCTATTATTGTATGAAAACTCCGCCAAAGGTAAAAAGCTATCCCAATGGCCACCAAACTCTATCACACATGCACGAAGCATATCCTCCAATACTTGAATCGTTCGCTCAGACTGACCATCAGTGTGAGGGTGAAACGCAGTACTGAGGTCCAATCTAGTACCTAATTACGCATGTAGTATCCTCCAAAACTTAGAAGTAAACTGCGTACCTCTATATGATATGATGGAGAGTGGAACTCCATGCAACTGGACGATCTCTGAGATGTAGATCTTGGCTAACTTCTCTGCATTGTAGGTCACCTTAACAGGAATGAAGTGAGCAGACTTAGTTAACCTATCAACAATCACCCAAATCGAGTCATACTTACCCAGGTCTTTGGAAGACCAACCACAAAGTCCATTGCGATTCTCTCCACTTCCATTCAGGAATGGGCATTCTCTGAAGTGTTCCTCCGGGCCTTTGGTGTTCATACTTTACTTGTTGACAATTTGGACATTTGGCAACAAACTCAACAATATCACGCTTCATTCTACTCCACCAGAAGTGTTGCTTTAGGTCGCGATACATCTTGGTTGCACCAGGATGTATCGAATATCCGGAACTATGAGCCTATGTCAGAATAGTGGTGATCAAATCATCGATGCGGGGTACACATACCCTTCCCTTAATCCTCAAAACACCTTCCCCATCGATTATTGTTTCCTTAGCCTCTCCTTGCAACACTTTATCTCGAATTCGCCTTAGTTTCTCATCATCAAATTGTTTTCCCTTGATCTGGTCAAGGAAAGGAGATCTTGCCTCTACACAAGCTAACAATTCTCCCTTCTCATTTATTTCTAACCTCATAAGGTCATTAGCCAAAATCTGCACTTCTCTAGCCAATGGGCGTCTAGAAGCTTGCAAATGAGCTAGACTTCCCATGCTTCCGGCCTTTCTACTCAAGGCATCTGCCACAACATTCGCCTTTCCCGGATGATACAAGATAGTGATGTCGTAGTCCTTCAGTAGTTCCATCCATCTCCTCTGTCTCAAATTCAAATCTTTCTGAGTAAAGACATACTGTAGGCTACGATGGTCCGTATAGACCTCACACTTAACCCCATATAAATAGTGTGTCCATTGCTTTAGTGCAAATACTACTAACCGCCCAACTCCAAATCATGGGTCGGGTAGTTACGTTCATGCACCTTTATTGCCTCGAAGCATAAGCAATCACATTTTTCTCTTGCATTAGCACTGCACCCAACCCAATAATAGGATGCATCACAATAAACAATGAAGTTCTTACCTTCCACTGGCAAGGTAAGGATAGGCGCGGTAGTCAACAAAGTCTTGAGTTTCTGAAAGCTTTCCTCACACTCATCCGACCATACAAATGGAACATTTTGCTTAGTCAAGTTCGTCAGTTGGGAAGCAATAGAAGAGAATCCCTTGACGAATCGGCGGTAGTAGCTAGCTAATCCCACAAAACTCCGTATTTCTGACACATTAGCGGGTCTTACCCAATTCTTCACTGTTTCAATCTTAGAAGGATCTACCATCACTCCTTCCTTAGAAACCACGTGCCCCAAGAAGGACACTGAATCGAGCCAAAACTCGCACTTGGAGAATTTCGCATAAAGCTTCTTCTTCCTCAATAACTCTAACACCATTCTCAAATGCTCCTCATGTTCCTTCTTACTCTTGGAGTATATCAGTATATCATCAATAAACACGATCACAAAGAGGTCCAAATATGGCTTGAAAATCCCGTTCATCAAGCTCATGAAGGCAGCAGGGGCATTAGTAAGACCAAACGACATTACCACAAATTCGTAGTGCCCATACCTAGTGTGAAAAGCAGTCTTTGGCACATCCGTTGCCCGTATTTTCAATTGATGATAACCGGATCTCAAGTCAATTTTAGAGAAGACACAAGCACCTTGTAACTGATCGAACAAGTCATCAATGCGAGGAATGGGGTACTTGTTCTTAATAGTTACCTTGTTCAGTTGTCTGTAGTCTATGCACATCCGAAAACTCCCATCCTTCTTCTTCACGAACAAAACCGGAGCACCCCAAGGAGATGCACTTGGTCTAATGAAGCCTTTGCTCAACAACTCTTGAAGTTGTGCCTTTAACTCTCTTAACTCCGCGGGGAGCCATTCTATAAGGGGGTATAGAAATGGGGCGAGTACCCGTTCAAGATCGATACAGAAGTCAATATCCCTATCCGGTGGCATACCAGGAAGATCTGCAGGGAACACATCCAAAAACTCACAGACTACCGAAACTGACTCAATCGAAGGTACTTGAGTAGTGTCATCCTTGAGATGTGCCAAGAAAGCTAAACACCCTTTACTCACCATTTTCTTAGCACGAAGAAAGGAGATAATACGCACCGGATTGGAAGTGTAGTCGCCCTCCCACACTAACGGATCTGCCCCAGGCTTGGCTAACGTCACAGTTTTAGCATTAAAATCCAAAATCGCAAAACTCGGAGAAAGCCAAGTCATACCCAGAATTACATCAAAGTCACCCATTTCTAAGATGACCAAATCTACATAAGTGTTGCTCCCCACAAAATTCACCAAACAAGACCTATATACCTTTTCAACTACTACAGCCTCACCCACCGGAGTAGAAACACGAATAGGCATATCAAGTAGTTCACGACATAGATTTAGACCATTAGCAAATGATGAAGATACATATGAAAATGTAGATCCAGGATCAAACAATACGGAAGCCATGCAATCACAAACCAAAAGATTACCTGTGATAACAGCATCAGACGCCTCCGCTTCAGACCTCCCAGGGAAAGCGTAACAATGGGCCCCATTATTTGTCTGTCCGTTGCCCCTACCATGTTGCGTAGTAGTGGCTCCAGTTTGCCCTTCACCTCTGCCGTTTTGTTGACCACCATTACCTCGGCCACCGCGCCCTCCAGAATAGCGACCTCTACCATTACCACCCTTACCTCTAGCTAGTGGGGTTCTGTAACTCTGGTTTGGACAATACCTCTTAATTTGTCCAATCTCTCCACATCCATAACATTCTCTGGGTTCACGCATCGGCCTCTCAGAGAAGTGTTGACCGTTCTGAGGTGGACCCCCAACTACAGTCTGTAGTGAAGACTGAATTGGTCGAACTGAGTGACCACCGGAGCTCTGTCCTCTAGAGTAAGAACTATAAAGCTCACCTCCCCTTCGAAACCTCTTTGATGTCGATGTCGTGGTGAAGTCATCTGGTTTCACTCCTTCCACCTCTATCACAAAGTCTACCACCTCTTGGAAGGATGTTGCCGTAGCCGCTACCTGTAAGGATGAAATCCGCAACTCTGACCTCAACCCCTTCACGAAACGGCGGATCCGTTCTTGTGGACCGAAACAAAGTTGGGTGGCATATCTGGATAGTGCGCGAAATTTAGCCTCATACGCGTTAACTGTCATCCTCCCTTGCTCTAGACTCAAGAATTCGTCCCTTTTTCTATCTCTCAAAGTCCTTGGGATATACTTCTCCATAAACAGGGTAGAGAATGATTCCCAAGTCATTGGTGGTGCCTCTGTTGGTTGACACTCAACATGTTATCGCCACCGCACTTTTTTGGCGTTCCTTGAAATTGATAGCTTACGAACTCAACGCCAAACCGTTCTACTATCCCCATCTTGTGTAGTAGCTCATGACAATCAACCAGAAAATCATAAGCATCTTTAGATTCTGCACCCTTGAAGACTGGAGGTTTCAATTTCAAGAACTTACTGAAAAGTTCATGCTGATCGTTTGTCATAATAGGCCCAGTAGTCAGTCGTGGAAATGTGCCTATTCCCCATGATGCATCCATGCGGGGAGCCATAGTTTCCGCATGTCGTATCTCTGAAACCGAAGGTGTTGGTGCAGAAACCACTGGAGGAGCCTGACCCTTATCGGATAACCCGCTAAGATAAGCAAGTACCTGGTTGATCATCTCTGGGGTAGGTTGGGGTGGCAATTCCTCATTTTGCACTTGTTCAGTTTCCCCTTCCTCACCCTCTCTTACTACCTCCTCAGTCGGTAGAGGAGTCACCGCCCTAGTATCAGATGGACTAGGGGCTCGTCCTCTTCCTCTAGAGGACGTCCTCCCACTACCTCTTCCACGGCCTCTTGCCGTTGTTCTTCCTCGAGCCACAACCCCAATGGCTGGCTCAGTCGTTTCTTGTCTTTCCGTTGTCGCTGCTGTGGTCCTTGCTCTAGTTCTAACCATCTGCGAAATAGAATGAAGATGGTCAGATACCAATTTGTATCACTTAGATACCAATTGGACTCAAGTAGTAGCACGAAAGAAGAATGAAAGAATGGAATTTTCCTAAAGTCTCATAGCCTCTATAAGAAAAGTAAAGGCGTCCCCCTACCGTTCCTTAAGACTCTACTAGACTCGTTCTTGTGTGATGAGACCAACGAACCTAATGCTCTGATACCAAGTTTGTCACGTCCCAAATCGGGGACGCGACTGGCACCCACATTCACCCTCCTATGTGAGCGAACCAACCCATCTAAACCTTAACGTTTTAATACAATATCATCAAAAGTAATGCGGAAGACTTAAACTCATTAATAAAAACAATTCAAAACTATTATTATTATCCCCAAAAATCTGGAAGTCATCATCACAAGAACATCTATCTCAAATTGCTAAACTAAAACTGTCTAAGAAGTTAAAACAATAAAAGCTAGTCCATGCCGGAAGTTCAAGGCATCAAGATTTGAAGAAGAAGACCCAGTCCAAGCTAGACGCGTTAGCTCACTCTGAATTTCTGAAGGTAGTGAAGACTGGCTAGATCTACTATTGAGTTGAAGTTGACGGAACGTTTGCTGCATTACACAAATAACAAGAAGAAAACATAAAGTAGGGGGTCAGTACAACCACACGGACTGAGTAGATATAATCGGCTAACTCAGAATAGGGAACAGTATATATCAATAACAATGTAAATCAACTACAATACTCAACATGTAGCAATAGCAATGTTTAATTCATCAATGATTACAACCGAGTTCACACACGAGGACTCAAGCCTCAATACCATACTCATTTGGGAATTAAGTTCATTAGATTGAGTATATTCATTATCATTCAAGATTCATTATCTTTTTTCCTCTTGTGTCGGTACGTGGCACTCCGCTCCTCTATTTCTATCCTGGTGTCGGAACGTGACACTCCGATCCTCATATTCATTCTATCCTGGTACCGAAACGTGGCACCCGATCCATATTCTATCTTGGTGTCGGAACTTGACACTCCGATCCTCATATTCATTCTATCCTGGTACCGAAACGTGGCACCCGATCCATATTCTATCCTGGTGTCGGAACGTGACACTCTGATCCTCATATTCATTCTATCCTGGTACCGGAACATGGCACCCGATCCCCTAATTCATCAAGCCTTCTTTTACACTAAGGCATCATCATTCTCATTATATAATTTATCAAGCCTTCTTTCGTACTAAGGCATCATCAATCTTATTATATAATATATCGAGCGAATTAGGGTTCTTTCAAGATTTGGGATTCAATAGCTTCATCATGCTTTGTTAATTCATCACAATTTCATAATCGTAATCATGCAAGCATACACTTTAAGCATATAGACAGGTTTACAATACTATAAACACATAATATTCACTATTAAGAGTTCACTACGAATATCGTAATATAAACCATAACCTACCTCCACCGAAGACTAGTGATCAAGCAAGAATTCCAAAGCTTTGATATCCTCTTCCCTTGTTCGACTCTCTATCAATCGATCAATCTCCCTCTCTCTTTTCTTTTGTTTTGTTTTATTCCAACCCTCTTTCCTTTACCCTAATTTTCATATAATTAAGAATAAAAGAGGACAATAAAACCCCCTAATTAACTTAAGGTTACCTCTTTTAACCCCCAAGTAATAAGACTTATTAATGTTAACCCTCAATCTTTATAATTAAGGAAAGAATAGTCCAAAATGACCCTTAAAACGTGCGGAGAAATCCTAAACTGCCTGGGACTTGCGCAACCTGTGACGGGCCGTCGTGCCTGCGACGGTCCGTCACGGTGGTCGTCGCAACTTCCCCAGATTCCAGGTGGGCTGTGACGGCCCGTCACACCTGTGACGGTCCGTCCTGCACCTCCGTCCTGACGGTCAGAAACTCGTTTCTTATACCAAATTCTCAAAAGTTGAAGTGTTTTGCAACTGAAACTCACGACGGTTCGTCATGGGTGTGACGGCACGTCCTGCAGGTCCGTCACAATTTACAGAGAGTTGATTTTCAGTACCCAATATCAGAATTCTAAGTATGCTGAAACGATGCACCCTCGACGGGCCGTCGTGCCTGTGACGGTCCGTCGCAGTGCTCGTAGTCTTGGCCAGTTTTTCCTGAATTAAAAATCTGCTGCTCAAACGACTAAACAGGTCGTTACACAAATGGTCAAATATACCTTGGACTTAACTTACCTCTTTTACCAAACCGCATCACCCCTTTCATGGGTGAAACCTTCAACAAGACTTGTTCACCTTCCATGAACTCCAAGTCTCTAACCTTCCGGTCTGCATACTCCTTATGTCTACTTTGCGCCGCTAGAAGCTTTTCTTGAATGCGCTTCACCTTATCTAACGAATCCCTCAAGAGGTCAGTACCCCAAGGTCTAACCTCAAATGCATCAAACCACCCAATGGGAGATCTACACCTCCTCCCCTACAAGCTTCAAATGGAGCCATATCAATACTGGAGTGATAGCTATTATTGTATGAAAACTCTGCCAAAGGTAAGAAGCTATCCCAATGGCCACCAAACTCTATCACACATGCACGAAGCATATCCTCCAACACTTGAATCGTTCGCTCAGACTGACCATCGGTCTGAGGATGAAATGCAGTACTAAGGTCCAATCTAGTACCTAATTCAGCATGCAATGTTTTCCAAAACTTAGAAGTAAACTGCGTACCCCTATCTGATATAATGGATAGTGGAACCCCATGCAATCGAACGATTTCTGAGATGTAGATTTTTGCTAACTTCTCTGCATTGTAAGTCACCTTGACCGGAATGAAATGAGCAGACTTAGTTAACCTATCAACAATCACCCAAATGGAGTCATACTTACCCATTGTCTTTGGAAGACCAACCACAAAGTCCATTGCGATTCTCTCCCACTTCCATTCAGGAATGGGCATTCTCTGAAGTGTTCCTCCGGGCTTCTGGTGTTCATACTTCACTTGTTGACAGTTTGGGCATTTGGCAACAAACTCAACAATATCTCGCTTCATTCTACCCCACCAGAAGTGTTGCTTTAGGTCACGATACATCTTGGTTGCACCAGGATGTATAGAATATCCGGAACTATGAGCCTCCGTCAGAATAGTGTTGATCAAATCACCGATGCGGGGTACACATACCCTTCCCTTAATCCTCAAAACACCTTCCTCATCGATTGTTGCTTCTTTAGCCTCTCCTTGTAACACCTTATCTCGGATTCGACTTAGTGTCTCATCATCAAACTGTTTCCCCTTAATCTGGTCAAGAAAAGAAGATCTCGCCTCCACACAAGCTAACAATCCTCCCTTCTCATTTATTTCTAACCTCATAAGGTCATTAGCCTGAATCTGCACCTCTCTAGCCAATGGGCGTCTAGAAGCTTGCAAATGAGCTAGACTTGCCATGCTTCCGACCTTTCTACTCAAAGCATCTGCCACAACATTTGCCTTCCCCGGATGATACAAGATAGTGATATCGTAGTCCTTCAGTAGTTCCATCCATCTCCTTTGTCTCAAGTTCAAATCTTTCTGAGTAAAGACATACTGTAGGCTACGATGATCCGTATAGACTTCACACTTAACCCCATATAAATAATGTCTCCATTGCTTTAGTGCAAATACTACCGCGGCCAACTCCAAATCGTGGGTTGGATAGTTACGTTCATGCACTTTTAATTGTCTTGAAGCATAAGCAATCACGTTCTTCTCTTGCATTAGCACTACACCCAAACAAGAATAGGATGCATCACAATAAATGACGAAGTTTTTACCTTCTACTGGCAAAGTAAGAATTGGTGCGGTAGTCAACAAGGTCTTAAGCTTCTGAAAGCTTTCCTCACATTCATCTGACCATACAAATGGAACATTCTGCTTCGTCAAGTTTGTCAATTGGGAAGCAATAGCAGAGAATCCCTTGACGAATCGGCGGTAGTAACTAGCTAATCCAACAAAACTCCTTATTTCTGACACGTTTGTAGGTCTGACCCAATTCTTCACTGTCTCAATCTTAGATGGATCCACCATCACCCCATCTTTAGAAACCACGTGCCCCAAGAAGGACACTGAATCTAGCCAAAAGTCACACTTGGAGAATTTCGCATAAAGTTTTTTCTTTCTCAACAACTCTAACACCATCCTCAAATGCTCCTCATGTTCCTTCTTACTCTTGGAGTATATCAGTATATCATCAATAAACACAATCACAAAGAGGTCCAAGTATGGCTTGAAAATCCCGTTCATCAAGCTCATGAAGGCAGCAGGGGCATTCGTAAGACCAAAGGACATTACCACAAATTCATAATGCCCATACCTAGTTCGAAAGGCAGTCTTTGGCACATCCGTTGCTCGTATTTTCAATTGGTGATAACCGGACCTCAAGTCAATTTTAGAGAAGACACAAGCACCTTGTAACTGATCGAACAAGTCATCAATGCGGGGAATGGGGTACTTGTTCTTAATAGTTACTTTGTTCAGTTGTCTGTAGTCTATGCACATCCGAAAACTCCCATCCTTCTTCTTTACAAAAAAAACGGAGCACCCCAAGGAGATGCACTTGGTCTAATGAAGCCTTTGCTCAACAACTCTTGAAGTTGTGCTTTTAACTCTCTTAACTCCGCGGGAGCCATTCTATAAGGGGGTATAGAAATGGGGCGAGTGCCCAGTTCCAAATCAATGCAAAAGTCGATATCCCTATCCGGTGGCATACCAGGAAGTTCTGCAGGGAACACATCCAAAAACTCACGGACTACCGAAACCGACTCAATCGAGGGTACTTGGGTAGTGTCGTCCTTGAGATGTGCCAAGAAAGCTAAACACCCTTTACTAACCATTTTCTTAGCACGAATAAAGGAGATAATACGCAGCGGACTGGAAGTGTAGTCACCCTCCCACACTAACGGATCTGCCCCAGGCTTGGCTAACGTCACCATTTTAGCATTACAATCCAAAATCGCAAAATTTGGAGAAAGCCAAGTCATACCCAGAATTACATCAAAGTCATCCATTTCTAAAATAACCAAGTCTACATAAGTGTTGCTCCCCACAAAATTCACCAAACAAGACCTATATACCTTTTCAACTATCACAGACTCACCCACCGGAGTAGAAACACGAATAGGCATGTCAAGTAATTCACAATGTAATTTTAGACCATTAGCAAATGAGGAAGATACATAAGAAAATGTGGATCCGGGATCAAATAATACAGATGCCATGCAATCACAAACCGAAAGATTACCTGTGATAACAGCATCAGACGCCTCCGCTTCAGATCTCCCAGGGAAAGCGTAACAATGGGCCCTATCATTTGTTTGTCCGTTGCCCCTACCATGTTCTGTAGTAGTGGCTCCGTTTTGCCCATCACCTCTGCCGTTTTGGTGACCACCATTACCTCGACCACCACGTCCTCCAGAAAAGCGGCCTCTACCATGACCACCTCTACCTCTAGCTATTGGGGGTCTGAAACTCTGTTTTGGACAATTCCTCCTAATATGTCCAATCTCCCCACATCCATAGCACTCTCTGGAGTCAGGCATAGGTCTCTCGGAGTAGTGTTGACCGTTCTGAGGTGGACCCCCAACTACAGTCTGTAGTGAAGACTGAATTGGTCGAACTGAGTGACCTCCGGAGCTCTGTCCTCTAGAGTAAGAATCATTAAACTCACCTCCCCTTCGAAACCTTTTTGATGTTGATGTCGTGGTGAAGTCATCTGGTTTCACTCCTTCCACCTCTATCACAAAGTCTACCACCTCTTGGAAGGATGTTGCCGTTGCCGCTACCTGTAAGGCTGAAATCCGCAACTCTGACCTCAACCCCTTCACGAAACGGCGAATCCGTTCCTGTGGACTGAAACAAAGTTGGGTGGCATATCTGGATAGTGCGCGAAATTTAGCCTCATATGCGTTAACCGTCATCCTACCTTGCTCGAGACTCAAGAACTCATCCCTTTTTCTATCTCTCAAAGTCCTTGGGATATACTTCTCCATAAACAGGGTAGAGAATGATTCCCAAGTCATAGGTGGTGCCTCTGTTGGTTGACACTCAACATGTGATCGCCACCACATTTTGGCGTTTCCTTGAAACTGATAGCTCACGAACTCAACGGCAAACCGTTCTACTATACACATCTTATGTAGTAGCTCATGAAAATCAACCAGAAAATCGTAGGCATCCTCTGATTCTGCGCCCTTAAAGACTGGAGGTTTCAATTTCAAGAACTTACTGAAAAGTTCATGCTGATCATTTGTCATAATAGGCCCAGTAGTCAGACGTGGAAATATGCCTATTCCCAATGATGCATCCATGCGGGGAGCCATAGTAGCCGCATGTCGTACCTCTGAAACCGGAGGTGTTGGTGCAGAAACCACTGGAGGTGCCTGACCGTGATCAGATAACCCGCTAAGATAAGCGAGAACCTGATTGATCATCTCTGGGGTAGGTTGGGGTGGCAATTCCTCATTCTGCTCTTGTTCAGTTTCCCCTTCCTCACCCTCTCTTACTACCTCCTCAGTCGGTGGAGGAGTCACCGCCCTAGCATCAGATGGACTAGGTGCTCGTCCTCTTCCTCTAGAGGACGTCCTCCCACGACCTCTTCCACGGCCTCTTGCCGCTGCTCTCCCTCGAGCTAGAGCCCCAATGGCTGGCTCATTCGTTTCTTGTCTTTCCGTTGTTGCTGCTGGTGCGGTCGTTGCTCTAGTTCTAACCATCTGCGAAATAGAATGAAGATGGTCAGATACTAATTTGTATCACCTAGATACCAATTGGACTCAAGTAGTAGCACATAAGAAGAATGAAAGAATGGAATTTTCCTAAAGTCTTATAGCCTCTCAAAGAAAAGTAAAGGCGTCCCCCTACCGTTCCTTAAGACTCTACTAGACTCGTTCTTGTGTGATGAGACCAATGAACCTAATGCTCTGATACCAAGTTTGTCACGACCCAAATCGGAGACGCGACTGGCACCCACATCTACCCTCTTATGTGAGCGAACCAACCAAACTAACTTTTATCGTTTCAAGATATACCAACAGAAAATAATGCGGAAGACTTAAACTCATTAATAAAACATTTCAAAACTATTATTAATATCCCCAAAATCTGGAAGTCATCATCACAAGAACATCTATCTCAAATTTCTAAACTAAAACTGTCTAAGAAGCTAAAACAAAATACTAGCTAGTCCATGCCGGAAGTTCAAGGCATCGAGACTTGAAGAAGAAGATCCAGTCCAAGCTAGATGCATTAGCTCACCCTGAATTTCCGATGAAGTGAAGACTGGCTAGATCTACTGTTGAGTTGAAGTTGACGGAACGTTTGCTGCATCACATAAATAACAAAGAAGAAACATAAAAGTAGGGGGGTCAGTACAACCACAAGTACTGAGTAGATATCATCGGCCAACTCAAAATAGAAGATAATGTATATCGAGAAATATTAAAAATCAACTATAAACTCAACATGTAGCAACAACAAGTATTATAATCGTCAATAAGTACATCAAGTTCATCCATGAGGGCTCAAGCCTCAATACCATACTCATTTGGGAATTAAGTTCATTAGATTGAGTATATTTATCATCTTTCAAGATTCATTATCTTTCTTCCTCTTGTGTCGGTACGTGACACTCCGATCTCCTACCACTATGTGTCGGTACGTGACACTCCGATCCCCTATATGTGTCGGAACGTGACACTCCGATCCCCTATATGTGTTGGAACGTGACACTCTGATCCCCTATATGTGTCGGAACGTGACACTCCGATCCCCTAATTCTACGTGTCGGTTCGTGACACCCGTCCCACTAATACTATGTGTCGGAACGTGACACTCCGATCCACTAATACTATGTGTCGGAACGTGACACTCCGATCCACTAATACTATGTGTCGGAACATGACACTCCGATCCACTAATACTATGTGTCGGAACGTGACACTCCGATCCACTAATACTATGTGTCGGAACGTGACACTCTGATCCACTAATCTCATTATATTCGTTCCTCAAGCCTTCTCTATACCAAGGCATCATCAATCCCATCACTTTAATTCATCAAGCCTTCTTTTATACCAAGGCATTATCATTAATAAGTAGATTAACGTTTCTTTCAAGATTTGGGATTCAATGGTTTTCATCATGCTTGTTTTATCAAAATCACATAATCATATTCATGCAAGTATACAATTAAGCATATAGACAGGTTTACAATACCACCAATACATATCATTCACTATTAAGAGTTCACTACGAATATCGTAAAATAACCATAACCTACCTCCACCGAAGACTAGTGGTCAAGCAAGAATTCCCAATGCTTTGTTTTCTCCTCAGCCTCTCGATCGATTCCTCTCTTTCTCTTGGTTCTTTCTGTTTTGTTTTATTCAAACCCTCTTTCCTTTACCCTAATTATCATATAATTAAGACTAAAAGAGGGCAATAGAACCCACTAATTAACTTAAGGTTACCTCTTTTAACCCCCAAGTAATTAGACTTATTAATATTAACCCACAATCTTTATAATTAAGGAAAGAATAGTCCAAAACGACCCTTAAAACGTGTAGTGGAATCCTATTCTGCCTGGGATTTGCGCAACCTGTGACGGCCTGTCGTGCCTGCGACGGTCCGTCACACAGGTCGTCGCAGCCTCCCAAATTCCAGGTGAGCTGTGACGGCCCGTCACACCAGTGACGGTCCGTCCTGCACCTCCGTCCTGACGGTCAGAAACTCATTTCTTGTACCAAATTCTCAAAAGTTGAAGTGTTTTGCAATGGGAACTCACGACGGTTCGTCGTGGATGTGACGGCACGTCCTGCAGGTCCGTCACAATTTACAGAAAGTCGATTTTCAGTATCCAATTTCAGAATTCTAAGTATCCTGGGACGAGACACCCTCGACGGTCCGTCGTGCCCATGACGGTCCGTCGTGGTGACCGTCGTCTCAGCCAGTTTTTCCAGAAATAAAATCTGTTGCTCAAAACGACTAAACAGGTCGTTACACTTAACCCTAAAAAAAAGCCTATACCCTAACTCTACCCTAACCTTTAAACCCTATACACTAAATACAAAATCCGATAATCCTAACATTAAACCCTAAACTATAGATTTTAAACCTCAAATCCTTAACCACAAACGCAAAAAAAAAAAAAAAAAAACCCTAACCCTAAACCTTACCATAACCCTAACCAAAACACATAACGGTAAATCCGAAACCCCTAAGGCCAAAATACCAAAACTAAAAAATTAAACAATAAACATAGATTTTAAACCACAAAGCCTAAACCCAAAACCTAAACCATAATGGAAAACCCTAAAAACTAATCCTAACCCTAACCCTAACCCTAAACACTAACCAATCAATTATATAGTGTAAGCCCAAAATACAAAAAACTCTAACATTAAAAAATAAACATAAGATACTACAACTTAAATCCTTAAACCCAAACCCTAAAACCTAAAAAAAGACATGAACCCTAACCCTATGATTAATCGTAACCCTAACCCTAAGAAATAAATCCTAAACCCTAAGACGAGAGTACAAAAATCAAAACAATTAATAGTAAACCACATATATTAATACCAAATCCTAAAACCCCAAATCCTAAAACATTAAAAATCCTAAACCCTTACCCTAACCCTATATCCTAACTTTCAAAACCCAAGCAAAAAATACCCAAACCCAAACATTAATCTCTAATGTGTAGAGATTAAACCTCAAATTCTAAGCCTCCAACACTTAACCTAAAAAAAAATAAACCATAACCCTAACCATAACCCTATATCCTAAACCCTAAACCCTGAAATTAAAATACCACAACCCAAATATTAAAAACTAAACCATAGATATTGAACCAACCTTTCCTAGCTCAACTAACTCAAAAAGTTAGTTGGCTTGGCTGTTGCAAAGGCTCAAAGGTCTAGTTCTACGCTCATCAGTCTTTGTCAACCCGGTCTAGTTTAGGAATTCTAGATGCATTAGACATTACATAAAATAGTTATTTTTAGGATTATTGCATTATCCCCCCCCTCCTCTTAGGAACATTCATCCCTGAATGACACTACACATCAGTTTTAAATAGGGAGGGTTATTTTTGAAAATATGTCAACATACTTGAGACTTTACTCTTTGTGAATTTTTATTTCATATTTTACTGGATAGTGCATATTACTCAAACTTATTTGAAGCTTCATATTTGAGATTGAGGAACTTCTTTCACAATCGAACTTAACTTGATGCACCTCACTGATAATGCAATAGACAAACAAAAAACATGTCCACGCTATACAAAAATAGCAACATGAAATGGAAACATGAGTTCATTTTAACTCACGTAGTGCAATTATTACACATATGATTTCGGACATACAATACCAAGTTGACTATTTCACTAAAACATAGAGTTTCTCAAACAAAACCAGCTTTTGGAGGAGTATATCTAATCCATTATATAATATCTTGTTGGCCTTAACAATTGAATTAATATGGCTTTGTTGGATTGATTCACCCCCTACCCATCTATACCCTATGTCATTTGCCAACTGAAACCTCACTACCCTTGTTTGATAGTCTATGGTAGCATAACACTTATGGAGAAAACCCAACCTAAGCTAGTTAATGTCACGACCAAAAACCAAGCCGCGACTGGTACCCACACTTACCCTCCTATGTGAGCTAACCAACCAATCTAAACCTTAACATTTCAATGTAATATCAGCAGAAAGTAATGCGGAAGACTTAAACTCATGAATAAAATCAATTCAATAAACTTCTAAAGTTCAACATCTATTATTCCCCAAAATCTGGAAGTCATCACCACAAGAACATCTATGATCAAATGACTAAACTAAGAGTATTCTAAAAGCTAAAACAAGTAAAAGCTAGTCCATGCCGGAACATCAAGGCATCAAGACATGAGGAAGAAAGTCCAGTCCAAGCTAAAAGCGTTAGCTCACCCTGAAGATTCGATGTGACGAAGACTGGCTAGAATTGCGGTAGAGTTGTAGATGACGGCACGTTTGCTGCACTCCACAAATAACAAAGAAGAAAACATTAAAGTAGGGGTCAGTACAAAACACGGGTACTGAGTAGATATCATCGGCCAACTCAAAATAGAAAACAGTATATACCAAAAAATATCATAAAATCAACTATGATACTCAACATGTAGCAACAACAAGTACTATATCATCAACAATTACCGTCAAGTTCACACATGAGGACTCAAGCCTCAATACCATACTCATTTGGTAATTAGATTCATTAGATTGAGTATATTAGCATCTTTCAAGATTCATTATCCATATTCCTCTTGTGTCGGTACGTGACACTCCGCTCCCTCATTAATCTCTATTCCTCTTGTGTCGGTACGTGACACTCCGATCCCCTAATTCTACATGGCGGTTTGTGACACCCGATCCACTAAATCTACGTGTCGGTTCGTGACACCCGATCCCCTAAATCTACGTGTCGGTTCGTGACACCCGATCCCCTAAATCTACGTGTCGGTTAGTGACACACGATCCCCTAAATCTACGTGTCGGTTCGTGACACCCGGTCCCCCTAATACTATGTGTCGGTTTGTGACACCCGATCCCTTAGTTCTATGTGTCGGAACGTGACACTCCGATCCCTTAGTTCTATGTGTCGGAACGTGACACTCCGATCTACTAATCTCATTAAGTTCGTTCATCAAGCCTCCTCTTATACCAAGGCATTATCATTCTCATTACTTTATTTTATCAAGACTCCTCTCATACCAAGGCATTATCATTAACAAAGAGATTAGGGTTTAGCAAGATTTGGGATTCAATTACTTCATCATGCTTATATAATCACAATTATATATTCACATTCATGGAAGCATACAATTAAGCACATAGCAGGGTTTACAATACTATCAATACATATCATTCACTATTAAGAGTTTACTACGAATAGTATGAAATAACCATAACCTAACTCCACCGAAGACTAGTTATCAAGCAAGAAATTTACCAAAGCCTTGTGTTTTCCTCTTCGTTTCTCCTCTCTCGTTCAATCCTCTATCTCTTTGTTCTTTCTATTTTCTTTATTCAAACCCTCTTTCTTTTACCCTAATTAGCATATAATTAAGTAGAAAAGATGGCAATAATACCCCACTAATTTACTCAAGGTTACCTCTTTTAACCCCCAAGTAATTAGACTTATTAACATTAACCCACTAACTGTATAATTAAGGCAAGAATAGTCCAAAACGTCCCTTAAATCACTTAAAGAAATCCGACCCAGACTGGGATTACGCAGCCTGTGACGGCCCGTCGTGCCTGCGACGGTCCGTCATTCTGCTCCGTCACAGAGTTCAGAGACCCAATTTCCTTGAAGGGTCTGTGACAGTCCGTCGTGCCCATGACGGTCCGTCCTGCCATGTCGTTACGAAGTTTAGAGAGTCGATTTCAGTACCCAATTTTCAGAATTTCTAAGTGTTTTGAAACGAGACCCTGCGACGGTCCGTCGTGCCCATGACGGTCTGTCGTGGGGTCCGTCGTCTCAGCCACTTTTCCAGAAATAAAATCTGCTGCTCCAAACGACTAAACAGGTCGTTACAATTAATGCTTTTTATTGTTGAATATCTAATTTACATATTAGTATGTATGTGCACATCCATGAAACCTACCAGCAGCCTCGCATTATTATGCTAAGGAACTCCTCCATAAAAAAGTCTCATCAAATCATACAACATAAATAAACACATAAGTAACATAAGTTAGCAACCAACATGATGACTACAACATATTTACTTCATACTAGTGCATAAAACCATAAACATGAAAAAGTAATTTAGGCTACGCACTAAGACATCACTAGTGGTGTTTTCCCATCCCTACCCTTGACATGAATGCGATGAATCGTTGCCTCCTTGGATACTTTTCACTTGAACCATTCAGTTAACCTTTCTCCTTCCCTTTTTCCCGACCTCTCATATATGACAATCCTTCATCATATGACCCAGTTTGCGACATATGTAAAAAGTGTTACAGCCCCTCTTACACTCTCCTCCGAGATGTTTTCCACACTTCCAACAAGATGGACTCTCCTGAGGTGTATCTACTTTAGTTTTTTCATTAAATCTGGGTTCAAAACCCTATCATAGCGACCCTTGGATAAAATTTACCCCCTTGGTGGGAGATTCCCTTTTTAAACATAGGCTTATCTCTGATTTCAGTATTACTCTTCCTTGTAAAATTCTTCTCAGCTTGCCTTGACATGTTCCCTGCCCTAGTATGCTTCCTCTTCTTGCTTTCCTCCAATTGTTTGACATGGACCATAAGCCGTGAAGGGATATTGCTATCATGCAACATAGATTCCCTACTCTTCTTTTCAAGATCCTCACCAATCTTAGATATAGTGTAAACAGGAGGATTCACCCTCGTGATGTCCCTTAATCTTTTACCCATGGTGTTGGAAGATGGTTCTTCCTCGGAACACATTGTTGATCTATCTGGCTTTCATACACTCAACTTGTAAGTTAATGACTT
Source organism: Solanum corneliomulleri (assembly GCA_027704805.1). Classification (NCBI taxonomy): domain Eukaryota; kingdom Viridiplantae; phylum Streptophyta; class Magnoliopsida; order Solanales; family Solanaceae; genus Solanum; species Solanum corneliomulleri. Next base: position 26,216,038 of record JAKWIY010003062.1, read on the forward strand.
GGGCCATCTGTACTAGTGCTATCCTTACTTGTCCATATGTAAAGCGAGTTAGGTTAGAAGGCATCTCCATTTTAGTTGCTGGGGCCTGGGGGGAAACTTGGTCGCCCCCAGCAGTTGCTTCTCCTATTATTCAACTAGCGTTATCATTGTGTTCATTTACTGAAAAGTAGAATTCTTTTTCGATACGCTCATAACACCAAGGAATTAGACATTAGAGTAGGCACGATAAGATCGGATGAACGGAATTTTTCTATGCATTACCAGTCTCTAATTCAAGATAGTGGTGCACTTTACTACAATCACTTAGAAACTACTCGATGTTGTTAATGTGATCTTATTATCCTCAAAAATATACCTAGTGCTGTGATACAAAACGTTGTCACGATTGTAATGTAGAACTTAGCAAAAACCGACATCATTGACCTCTCAGAGGTCAAACGAGCCTACATACGTCATCGTTACATCATCTAGATAAATTTTAGCAAAATATTTGAACTTTTCATTTACATGAAGTATACTTAGACTTCATAATAGCAAAAAAATCGTATTCGAATAATATCATCTACTTATTAATTTCATAATCGTTCACAACAACTATCTAATACAATGATATTCAAATGAATGAAATAGTTCATAAATGCATTAAATGTATACTTGCCAAAAATTGCACCAATAGAATGTCTGAAACAATTGAGAAAGAAATGGTACCTGAACATCCTCCACTAGCTTATGCCTATATCTAATCTAGAATATAAAAAATAGGCATACTAAAAATCAAGAGGTCCTACCAAGTCCAATTGAATGCTCCACGTTCGGATAACTTCAGCGTAGTCTCGTAAGCTCTAGCGTTTAACTGCACATGCACCTAAAAGTAGAGAGTTGGATAGGATTAGTACACACTTGTACGATGTATGGGTATATGTCAGTAAACCCCAAGGATATGCATGATTAAGAATAACTCTATCCTAACGATATGAGTTATGGAAATTTAAGTCACCGGAATGGCCAAATCGAATTATCAATGTCATCCTATGAGAGTTATATGCATCATCATACATATCATTTTACAAACATCACATAACATATTGCACATATCGTATCACATAGTTCATATCATTCCTTCATACGCAATGAGATCTTGGAATAATGGACTAGACATTAAAAGTTCCCAAAATATGGGCTCAACATGTGGGACCTTTACTAGTGATCCTCCTTCAGAAAACACAGAGTCTGCTTCATTCATTCATACGTACTTCTTTTTCATTCATTCATATACTAGTTCAAACACCAGCTATACCTAGGGTGTAGTTTTAAACATTAATCGCGCTTGTTGTATAATGATTAAGAATAACCTACTGTCACTACTTAAGTCTTTCTCACCTCTTGATTATCCTATTCTAACACCTTCGGTATCATTTATTTAATTATGTGCATTATATGAGGCTGACCTCATTCTTTCTTTAGGATATTTAACCTTAAGCGACATAGAGCATGTGAGTATCACGAAATCCAGTGCTTAACCACACACAAAAAAGAGGTCAAATCACCGGCAAAAGGGTACAAAAAAATGCTAACATATATAAGGTATCGAATCATGTTAAAACTTTATATTAATAGTATAGGTTAAAAGACTAGGAGATATAAGAAGACACATACCCATCTGTATGGACAGTCTCATCTCATTAGAATTACACGAACCTCTACCTTCCCTAAAGAAGGAACCACAACCCATATCTGTCTTATCGGGGCTCACTATATTGTTCCATTACATTCATCTAATACATCATAGAAGCTGGTTTCTTGAATTAGGCATCAAAGCCCATTAGATGAATTCTCATCCCATCATTACATACTAAGTGTGAATTGTTCTAAGATTGGTGGGCACGACGGACCGTCACAGACCCTTCAAGGAAATTGGGTCTCTGAACTCTGTGACGGAGCAGCAGGACGGACCGTCGCAGGCACGACGGGCCGTCACAGGCACGACGGGCCGTCACAGGCTGCGTAATCCCAGTCTGTGTCGGATTTCTTTAAGTCATTTAAGGGACGTTTTGGACTATTCTTGCCTTAATTATACAGTTAGTGGGTTAATGTTAATAAGTCTAATTACTTGGGGGTTAAAAGAGGTAACCTTAAGTTAATTAGTGGGGTATTATTGCCATCTGTTATACTTAATTATATGCTAAATTAGGGTAAAAGAAAGAGGGTTTGAATAAAGAAAATAGAAAGAACAAAGAGAGAGAGAGGATTGAACGATAGAGGAGAAACGAAGAGGAAAACACAAGGCTTTGGGAAATTTCTTGCTTGATCACTAGTCTTCGGTGGAGGTAGGTTATGGTTATTTCATACTATTCGTAGTAAACTCTTAATAGCGAATGATATGTATTGATAGTATTGTAAACCCTGCTATGTGCTTAATTGTATGCTTACATGAATGTGATTATATAATTGTGATTATATAAGCATGATGAAGTTATTGAATCCCAAATCTTGCAAGACCCTAATCTCTTTGTTAATGATAATGCCTTGGTATGAGAGAAGGCTTGATAAACTAAAGTAATGAGAATGATAATGCCTTGGTATAAGAGGAGGCTTGATGAATGAACTTAATGAGATTAGGGGATCGGAGTGTCACGTTCCGACACATAGAATTAGGGGATCGGAGTGTCACGTACCGACACATAGAAGTAGGGGATCGGAGTGTCACGTACCGACACATAGAAGTAGGGGATCGGAGTGTCACGTACCGACACATAGAAGTAGGGGATCGGAGTGTCACGAACCGACACATAAAATTAGGGGATCGGAGTGTCACGTTCCGACACATAGTAGTAGGGGATCGGAGTGTCACGTACCGACACATAGAAGTAGGGGATCGGAGTGTCACGTACCGACACAAGAGGAATATGGATAATGAATCTTGAAAGATGCTAATATACTCAATCTAATGAATTTAATTCCCAAATGAGTATGGTATTGAGGCTTGAGTCCTCATGTGTGAACTTGACGGTAATTGTTAACGATATAGTACTTGTTGTTGCTACATGTTGAGTATCATAGTTTGATTTTATGATATTACTTGGTATATACTGTTTTCTACTTTGAGTTGGCCGATGATATCTACTCAGTACACGTGTTTTGTACTGACCCCTACTTTTATGTTTTATTCTTTGTTATTTGTGGAGTGCAGCAAACGTGCCGTCGTCTTCAACTCAATCGCAATTCTAGCCAGTCTTCGTCACATCGGATCTTCAGGGTGAGCTAACGATTCTAGCTTGGACGGGACTTTCTTCCTCATGTCTTGATGCCTTGAAGTTTCGGCATGAACTAGCTTTTACTTGTTTTAGCTTTTAGAATACTCTTAGTTTAGTCATTTGATCATAGATGTTCTTGTGGTGATGACTTCCAGATATTGGGGAATAATAGATGTTGAATTTTAATAGTTATTAAATTGGTTTTATTAATGAGTTAAGTCTTCCGCATTATTTTCTGTTGATATTATATTGAAATGTTAGGGGTTTAGATTGGTTGGTTCGCTCACATAGGAGGGTAAGTGTGGGTGCCAGTCACGGCTCGGTTTTGGGTCGTGACAAACTTGGTATCAGAGCCTTAGGTTCGTTGGTCTCATCACACAAGAACTAGTCTAGAAGAGTCTTAAGGAACGGTAGGGGGACACCTTTACTTTTCTTTGAGAGGCTATAAGACTTTAGGAAAATTCCATTCTTTCTTTCTTTCTTTCGTGCTACTACTTGAATCCAATTGGTATCTAGGTGATACAAATTGGTATTTGACAATCTTCACTCTATTTCGCAGATGGTTAGAACTAGAGCAACGACTGCGCCAACACCAACACCGGCAAGGCAAGATGCATCTGAGCCAGCCACTGGGGCTGTAGCTCGAAGAGAAGTAGCGGCAAGAGGCCGTGGAAGAGGTCGTGGGAGGACGTCCTCTAGAGGAGGAGGACAATCACCTAGCCCATCTGGTACTAGGGCGGTGACTCCTCCACTGACTGAGGAAGTAGTGAGAGACGGTGAGGAAGGGGATAATGAACAAGTGCAAAATGAGGAATTTCCACCCCAACCTACCCCAGAGATGATTAATCAGGTTCTTGCTTATCTTAGCGTGTTATCTGATCAGGGTCAGGCACCTCCAGTGTTTTCTGCACCAACACCTCCGGTTTCAGAGGTACGACATGCCACTGTTGGGGCTCCCCGCATGGATGCCTCATTGGAGATAGGCACGTTTCCTCGTCTGACTACGGGGCCCATAATGACAAATGATCAGCATGAACTTTTCACTAAGTTCTTAAAATTGAAACCTCCAGTCTTCAAGGGTGCTGAATCTGAGGATGCCTACGATTTTCTGGTTGATTGTCATGAGCTACTACACAAGATGGGTATAGTAGAACGGTTTGGTGTTGAGTTTGTGACTTATCAGTTTCAAGGGAATGCCAAAATGTGGTGGCGATCACATGTTGAGTGTCAACCGACAGAGGCAACACCTATGACTTGGGCATCATTCTCTAGCTTGTTTATGGAGAAGTATATCCCACGGACTTTGAGGGATAGGAAAAGAGATGAATTCTTAAGTCTTCGGTTACTGCATATGAGGCTAAGTTTCGTGCACTATCCAGATATGCCACCCAACTTTGTTTCAGTCCACAAGAGCGGATTCGCCGTTTTGTGAAGGGGTTGAGGTCAGAGTTGCGGATTTCAGCCTTATAGGTAACGGCTACGGCAAAATCCTTCCAAGAAGTGGTAGATTTCGTGGTAGAGGTGGAAGGAGTGAAGCCAAATGAATTCACCATGGCATCGACATCAAAAAGGTTTCGAAAGGGAGGTGAGTTTAATGGTTCTTACTCTAGAGGACAGGGTTCCGGAGGTTACTTACTTTGGCCAATTCAGTCTTCACTACAAACTGTAGTTAGCGGTCCACCTCAGACCGGTCAACACTTTTCTGAGAGATCTATGCTTGACTCTAGAGAGTGTTATGGATGTGGAGAGACTGGACATATTAGGAGGAATTGTCCAAAACAGAGTTATAGACCCCCAATAGCTAGAGGTAGAGGTGGTCATGGTAGAGGCCGTTATTCTGGAGGACATGGTGGTCGAGGTAATGGTGGTCACCAAAACGGACGGGGTGATGGGCAAACTGGAGCCACTACATCACAATATGGTAGGGGCAACGGACAGACAAACGATAGGGCCCATTGTTACGCTTTCCCTGGGCGGTCTGAAGCGGAGGCATCTGATGCTGTCATCATAGGTAATCTTTTGGTTTGTGATTTCATGGCTTCTGTATTGTTTGATCCTGGATCAACATTTTCTTATGTATCTTCCTCATTTGCTAATGGTCTAAATTTACATTGTGAATTACTTGATATGCCTATTCGTGTATCTACTCCGGTGGGTGAGTCTGTGATAGTTGAAAAAGTATATAGGTCTTGTTTGGTGACTTTTGTGGGGAGCAAAACTTACGTAGACTTGGTTATCTTAGAAATGGTTGATTTTGATGTAATTCTGGGTATGACTTGGCTTTCTCCGAATTTTGCAATCTTGGATTGTAATGCTAAAACTGTGACGTTAGCCAAGCCTGGGCCAGACTCGTTAGTGTGGGAGGGAGACTACACTTCCAATCCGGTTCGCATCGTGTCCTTTCTTCGTGCTAAGAAGATGGTTAGTAAGGGTTGTTTAGATTTCTTGGCACACCTCAGGGATGACAGTACCCAAGTACCTTCGATTGTGTCAGTTTCGGTAGTCCGTGAGTTTTTGGATGTGTTCCCTGCAGATCTACCTGGTATGCCACCGGATAGGGATATTGACTTCTGTATTGATCTTGAACCGGGTACTCGCCCCATTTCTATACCCCCTTATAGAATGGCTCCCGCATAGTTAAGAGAGTTAAAGGCCCAACTTCAAGAGTTGTTGAGCAAAGGCTTCATTAGACCAAGTGCATCTCCTTGGGGTGCTCCGGTTTTGTTTGTGAAGAATAAGGATGGGAGTTTTCGGATGTGCATAGACTACGGGCAGTTGAACAAGGTAACTATTAAGAACAAGTATCCTCTTCCTCAGATTGATGACTTGTTCGATCAGTTACAAGGTGCTTGTGTCTTCTCTAAGATTGACTTGAGATCCGGTTATCATCAATTGAAAATACGGGCAATGGATGTGCCAAAGACTGCTTTTCGGACCAGGTATGGGCATTACGAATTTGTATTGATGTCTTTTGGTCTTACGAATGCCCCTGCTGTGTTCATGAGCTTGATGAATGGGATTTTTAAGCCATATCTGGATCTCTTTGTGATCGTATTTATTGATGATATATTGATATACTCTAAAAGTAAGAAGGAAGATGAGGAGCACTTGGGAATTGTATTGGAAATGTTGAGGGAGAAAAAGATTTATGCCAAGTTCTCTAAATGTGAATTTTGGCTAGATGCAGTGTCCTTCTTGGGGCACGTGGTTTCTAAGGATGGAGTGATGGTGGATCCTTCTAAGATTGAGACAGTGAAGAATTGGGTAAGACCTACTAATGTGTCAGAAATAAGGAGCTTTGTTGGGTTAGCTAGCTACTACCGCCGATTTGTCAAGGGATTCTCTTCTATTGCTTCCCAATTGACGAACTTGACTAAGCAGAATGTTCCCTTTGTATGGTCGGATGAGTGCGAAGAAAGCTTTCAGAAACTCAAGACTTTGTTGACTACCGCACCTATCCTTACCTTGCTAGTAGAGGGTAAAAACTTCATTGTTTATTGTGATGCATCCTATTCTGGGTTGGGTGCAGTGCTAATGCAAGAGAAGAATGTGATTGCTTATGCCTCAAGACAATTAAAGGTGCATGAACATAACTATCCGACCCATGATTTGGAATTGGCCGCGGTAGTATTCGCATTAAAGCAATGGAGGCACTATTTATTTGGGGTTAAGTGTGAAGTCTATACGGATCATCGTAGCCTACAATATGTCTTTACTCAGAAAAATTTGAACTTGAGACAAAGGAGATGGATAGAACTACTGAAGGACTACGACATCACTATTTTGTATCATCCGGGAAAAGCGAATGTTGTGGCGGATGCTTTAAGTAGAAAGGCGGGAAGCATGGGAAGTCTAGCTCACTTGCAAGTTTCTAGACGCCCATTGGCTAGAGAGGTTCAGATTATGGCTAATGACCTTATGAGGTTAGAAGTAAATGAGAAGGGAGGATTGTTAGCTTGTGTGGAGGCAAGATCTTTCTTCCTTGACAAGATTAAGGGAAAGCAGTTTCATGAAGAGAAATTGATCCGGATCCGAGATAAAGTGTTGCAAGGAGAGGCTAAAGAAGCAACAGTCGATGAGGAAGGTGTGTTGAGGATTAAGGGAAGGGTATGTGTACCCCGTGTTGATGATTTGATCAACACTATTCTGACAGAGGCTCATAGTTCAAGGTATTCGATACATCCGGGTGCAACCAAGATGTACCGTGACCTAAAGCAACACTTTTGGTGGAGTAGAATGAAGCGTGATATTTCTGATTTTATTGCCAAATGTCCAAACTGTCAACAAGTAAAGTATGAACACCAGAGGCCCGGAGGAACACTTAAGAGAATGCCCATTCTTGAATGGAAGTGGGAGAGAATTGCAATGGATTTTGTGGTTGGTCTTCCAAAGACAATGGGTAAGTATGACTCTATTTGGGTGATTGTTGATAGGTTAACTAAGTCTGCTCATTTTTATTCCGGTTAAGATGACTTACAATGCCGAGAAGTTAGCCAAAATCTATATCTCAGAAATTGTTCGGTTGCATGGGGTTCCACTCTCCATCATATCACATAGAGGTAGGCAGTTTACTTCTAAGTTTTGGAAAACATTGCACGCGGAATTGGGTACTAGGTTGGACCTTAGTACTGCGTTCCATCCTCAGACCGATGGTCAGTCTGAGCGAACAATTCAAGTGTTGGAGGATATGCTTCGTGCATGTGTGATAGAATTTGGTGGCCATTGGGATAACTTCTTACCCTTAGCGGAGTTTTCATACAATAATAGCTATCACTCAAGCATTGATATGGCTCCATTTGAAGCATTGTATGGTAGGAGATGTAGGTCTCCCATTGGTTGGTTTGATGCATTTGAGGTTAGACCTTGGGGTACTGATCTTTTGAGGGATTCATTAGAGAAAGTGAAATCTATTCAAGAAAAGCTTTTAGCGGCGCAAAGTAGGCAAAAAGAATATGCAGATCGAAAGGTTAGAGACCTAGAGTTCATGGAGGCTGAAGAAGTCTTGTTGAAGGTTTCGCCCATGAAAGGGGTCATGCGGTTTGGTAAAAGAGGTAAACTAAGCCAAAGGTACATTGGTCCCTTTGAAGTACTTAGGCGAGTAGGGGAGGTGGCTTATGAGTTAGCCTTGCCTCCAGGGCTATCCAGAGTGCATCCGGTATTTCATGTGTCTATGTTGAAAAGATACCATGGGGATTGAAACTATATCATTCGTTGGGATTCGGTTCTGCTTGATGAAAATTTGTCTTATGAGGAGGAGCCTGTTGCTATTCTAGATAGAGAAGTTCGCAAGTTGAGGTCAAGGTAGATTGCATCCATCAAGGTGCAATGGAAGAATCGGCCAGTTGAAGAAGCCACTTGGGAGAAGGAGGATGATATGCAAGAAGGATACCCACATCTGTTTAAAGATTCAGGTACTCCTTCTCGCCCTTGTTTTTCTTCTTGTGATCGTTCGAGGACGAACGATGGGTAAATTTGTATCTATTGTAATGACCTGTTTAGTCGTTTTGAGCAACAGATTTTAAATCTGGAAAACTGGCTGAGACGACGGACCCCACGACGGACCGTCATGGGCACGACGGACCGTCGCAGGGTCTCGTATCAAAACACTTAGAAATTCTGAAAATTGGGTACTGAAATCGACTGTCTGAACTTCGTGACGACTTGGCAGGACGGACCGTCGTGGGCACGACAGACCGTCACAGACCCTTCAAGGAAATTGAGGCTCTGAACTCTGTGACGGAGCAGCAGGACGGACCGTCGCAGGCACGACGGGCCGTCACAGGCTGCATAATCCCAGTCTGGGTCGGATTTCTTTAAGTGATTTATGGGACGTTTTGGACTATTCTTGCCTTAATTATACAGTTAGTGGGTTAATGTTAATAAGTCTAATTACTTCAGGGTTAAAAGAGGTATGCTTGAGTTAATTAGTGGGGTATTATTGCCATCTTTTATACCTAATTATATGCTAATTAGGGTAAAAGAAAGAGGGTTTGAATAAAGAAAATAGAAAAAACAAAGAGAGAGAGAGGATTGAACGAGAGAGGAGAAACGAAGAGGAAAACACAAGGCTTTGGGAAATTTCTTGCTTGATCACTAGTCTTCGGTGGAGGTAGGTTATGGTTATTTCATACTATTCGTAGTAAACTCTTAATAGCGAATGATATGTATTGATAGTATTGTAAACCATGCTATGTGATTAATTGTATGCTTACATGAATGTGATTATATAATTGTGATTATATAAGCATGATGAAGTTACTGAATCGCAAATCTTGCAAAACCCTAATTTCTTTGTTAATGATAATGCCTTGGTATGAGAGAAGGCTTGATAAACTAAAGTAATGAGAATGATAATGCCTTGGTATAGGAGGAGGCTTGATGAACGAACTTAATGAGATTAGTGGATCGGTGTGTCACGTTCCGACACATAGAATTAGGGGGACTGGGTGTCACGAACCGACACGTAGATTTAGGGGATCGGGTGCCACGAACCGACACGTAGATTTAGGGGATCGGGTGTCACGAACCGACACATAGATTTAGGGGATCGAGTGTGACGAACCGACACGTAGAATTAGGGGATCGGAGTGTCACGTTCCGAAACATAGTAGTAGGGGATCGGAGTGTCACGTACCGACACAAGAGGAATAGAGATTAATGAGGGAGCGGAGTGTCACGTACCGACACAAGAGGAACATGGATAATGAATCTTGAAAGATGCTAATATACTCAATCTAATGAATCTAATTCCCAAATAAGTATGGTATTGAGGCTTGAGTCCTCATGTGTGAACTTGACGGTAATTGTTAATGATATAGTACTGTTGTTGCTACATGTTGAGTATCATAGTTTGATTTTATGATATTACTTGGTATATATTGTTTTCTATTTTGAGTTGGCTGATGATATCTACTCAGTACCGTGTTTTGTACTGACCCCTACTTTTATGTTTTCTTCTTTGTTATTTGTGGAGTGCAGCAAATGTGCCGTCGTCTTCAACTCAACCGCAATTCTAGCCAGTCTTCGTCATATCGGACCTTCAGGGTGAGCTAACGCTTCTAGCATGGACTGGACTTTCTTCCTCATGTCTTGATGCCTTGAAGTTCCGGCATGGACTAGCTTTTACTTGTTTTAGCTTTTAGAATACTCTTAGTTTAGTCATTTGATCATAGATGTTCTTGTGGTGATGACTTCCAGATTTTGGGGAATAATAGATGTTGAATTTTAATAGTTATTGAATTGGTTTTATTAATGAGTTAAGTCTTCCGCATTATTTTCTGTTGATATTATATTGAAATGTTAGGGGTTTAGATTGGTTGGTTCGCTCACATAGGAGGGTAAGTGTGGGTGCCAGTCACGGCTCGGTTTTGGGTTGTGACATTGAGATATTTGTGAATGTCAAGGCTTCAAGGAGAACTTAATTGGAAAACTTAAATTATACAACAATTTCATTATATATTAACATTTTAAAACTTTTTGTGCCATAATCAATGAATTAGAGTAGAAATTGGACTTTTCATCTTATCAAGAACTATGTAAATCATCTTTTAAATTGGCTCTAAGATTATAGAGAGCCTTAGATGAAGAACTCCCATACCTTATACGAAGAACATAATGATTATATAACAAGAAACACCATTGAACAAGTATGTTTAAGATTCATTTTAACCTGAACTCTCATGGAGGTTTATAAAGAAACTTTTGGGAGGGAATGTGTTTTGACTTAGGTGGTGATAATCATAGTTCAATAACTTATACCCTCTTAAAAAACCCATAAACACTCAAAAAACTGCACAAAGACTTATTGGGGCTTAATTTAAATTTAAAACATTACCACTCAACATAACATAAAACTTGCAAGAAAATGCAATGCACCATCGACGCCAGCATCGACTGTCTGTGGTCTCACCCATGCGCCGTCGATGGGGTCTCGTAGGTTTCCCCTGCAACTCCTCAACGTACAGGCCATGTGTCTCCATGGACAAGGCGTCGCCTTTCCGAATGGTTAGTTTTTAGGTCAATCGATTGCCACTGCCTGGAAGTGTGGAGCTCCAAGTTGTTGTTCACTTTTAGGGCCCCTTGTGGGTCCTATGTGGAAAATTACCAAGATCTTTCTAACCCAAATATGTTTGTATACAAGCTTACGACCTACAACTTAAGTTTCATCATAAATGAATACGTAAAACTCGAAGAAATATACATATGCATAGAATGTCGTTTTAAGGGAAACCTTTTGAACGTCATAGACTTTGGTTGACGTTTCACCTCCAAACTTCACAAAACATTACACAATGCCTATATACACTACAATAATTCATTTAAAAACCTTATAACCTAATGCAATACACATAAACACATAAAACCAAATATGAGCCACATAGGTGACTTAGTCGTCGAACATCTCGGTCGTCCCTTGTCGTTTGACTTCCAATGCCAATAAACTCTTACACACTGCCTCAAACCCACACTATAATAAATTTTTAGACCTTATACCATTATGACACCATGTTAGTCTCTAGCTTCAACTAAGTCATTGTCGGGGTCTTACATTCTCTTCCACATGAATAACATTCATCGTCGAATGACACTTGTCACTCTCCGAACATTTCCAAGAAAATAGATTAAACTTAACAGGTCATCAATATACAATATAAAACATAATCAAGAAGAAAACATCAATTTCACAAAATCAAGAGGTTCACAAAACAATAAGAAACTAAAAATATTCTAGAACTTATCATGCAACAAAACTCACATGCTTCATTCAAAATAACGAAAAATCATTTTATATTCAATATCATACTCATATACATCACTTATTACCAGATTACAACAATTGTAGACCAAAGAATAAATTAGTCAAATTTTGAAAATCTTCACAGTGAACTACCAGTGCTATATACTGAATTTGTGCAACATTAAAAAAATTCAACTTTTAGGCAATTGATGATCGAAAGAGGCTAATATAAAGTTAATATCATATAAAACATCTTACAACATATTCATGGCTTCATAAAATACACAATGCAAGAAGTTAATGAAATTCAATTTCAACAAAAAATCAATCAAACATGCATATCATAAGGAGAATGTTTGGAAATAACTTTCAACAAAAGAATCCTACAAAATCAAGTTACCACGAACTCATTGTTTTTGGAATTAATAATCACATAAAGAAATATTATGGGTGATTTACACCCAACATCAATGCTCTTCACCATACTCCCCCACTTAGAAGGAACCCATTAAAAGATTAACATAACATTTACAATAAGGAACTCACTCAAGGCACCTTAAACCTTACAAATACTTTCTTACTAAGGTCAAACTCATAGTGAGTAAAGATTCTCAAGGATCTCATCATATTACCACTACATCTCCCTTAATAAGAGAACTCACCTTCACTCATTCAAATCTCCTCACCTCCCTTCATATTGTTGGGGTCGTAAGAAACTTCAACAATCTCAAAAACCACTCCTTCACATTTCTAACAATATACCTTTCCATTCTTTCCAACATAACTACCCTTGAAAACGTAACCAAACCACTCTGAGGTCAAAATAACCATCTATCACCCCTCATCTCACATGTCACATCTCATCCTTTCTTTCCCTCAACCCAATATTCATAATGTCACAATCAAGGGTCCAACACATAAGGGAAACAAGGGAAAGACACCTTACACGAAACTCTTAGGCACATGCAATTAGATGAATGAAGAAGTGAAACTTTTCCTAGCACCCAATAGCCTATTTTTTTTTAACGTGGCGCATTTCACATTATAAACAAACTCTACTAGATGTGTTTTATGAGACAAATAAGTCACTCCCTAAACCGTATTATCTTATACCAAGCTTGTCATGACCAACAAGTACACCCTTGAAGTTAGAGCATACTTTTGTTATCACACGACAAATGACTTTAAGAAGTCTCATCAAAGCCTTGGTATCATTCATGGCATAATAAACATACTAAAGTGAGTATGAATTAAAGGTTTCTTCAAACATTAAAAAGTATGTCATAAACATTACACAAGCAGAAGTCTTTCATAAAAAATTGAATCTTTACAACATTTAATTGAACAAACTATACTCTAGAGTGTATACCACTTGGGGCTAATCCATACAAGATAGTAAAAAAAAACTATGATATAAGGAACAGGTGGATATTGTCCTCTAATCGATCAAGACTAATCAATACTTCATCTTCAAGCCTTATAAACCTATCCATACTCCATGGCATATCAAGAAATCCAATTCCACACTTAAGATGAAAAGGGAAAAGAACTGGTTAAGACATCATATGTAGTAAGTATCGAATCCTTGAAAAAAACATTTAAAAAAAAAGACATTTATCAAATAACATGATTTTCATGAATTTTGATTACAACATCATACTATGGGTATAAGAACAACATTTAACATCTTAGAAACACATCAGAAATTATTTAACCAAATAGTCACATTTAAGGAAAATGTCACTTCACTGTACAGTAAACTCAATACACTGTTATAGTGAAGTTCCTTCACTTCACTTTACATACCTTTAAGAATATAATTCCCTCACTAAATTCTATATTAAGACTCACTTAACTAAGACAAAGAGAGACTGATCCTACACCCTATCTAAGCAAGCCTAAATAGTCCTTAAGACCACCCACAATGTGATCAACATACATTTACAAGACATGAAACATATAAACATATGACCCTCCATCAAAGGTGATTCAAAGTTTCACTTGAGTTGGTTGTGAAGGACCGCCCATACAGTCCCTTACACAAACACTTCAGAGTTCCATAGACAATCTATGTTCGAATCATTATGCTTAATAAATGAAAACATAAATAATATGACATTCTCCAACCAAAGGCTATAAAAAGACTAACTTAAGTATTAACAAAGACAACGTCCGTGATTTACCTCTTCAAGATTAACTAAATAATCCTTAAGACTACCTAAGGATTAGATAATGTATACATATTCAACCCTCTTCCCTAACTAAAGTCATTCTTAAGACTTATGTTAGTAACATAAGTAGTGACCTTTCCTATGCCCCCCTTGACACCTTAACTAGACAACCCATATCTACTCTGGAGAAGTACTTATTCAAGTTACATTCTTTCTTAGCCTAACTCATTTTATTCATTGGTTAATTATGAGAAATTCATAACATAAATGACATTCAAGTAATGGTCTTGGACAGGACATAAGGATTCTCATTAACACCTTAAAAGCCTATTGTCCAATGTCTATATAGCAACCCATACAACCACCTAAACTTCAAAGAACTTCTCTAATGCTAGTAGGTATCCTATATGATGAGAATAGGAAATAACCGACATAGACCATGGTAGAAATGCATGGAATCCGGAGTTCTTACCTATTCTAATGAGGGTGTTCTACTTTCCAATGGTAGAACTTGGACACATGCCATGTAGGCACATGGTTAAGGAATATGAAGGGAATTCTTCGTAATCTAGTCTTATGATTTAACTAGAACTTCTTCCTTTACTTAACTCACTTGGTGCTAGCCTTTGTTCTCATAGAGTAATTCACATTTAAGGTTAATATAAAAGGGTTCCATATATAGCTCTTAACCAATCAAATTTACCCTACCAAAAAGGTCCTCTTAGGACTACCTTCCTATGGCGACAAAAAGCTCATGATGACTTTCCTCTGTTTTGGTATGATGCCTTTCCATAAAATCAACCTTAAGTACATCATTTGTTTACTTGAAGGATACTATTGGATCTTCCGAGTTCAACATTCATAACCTTATCAACAGGTTCATGGTTTCACATAAAGGACCCTTTTATCATCATTCAAGGTATCACATATCATTCATACATTCAATACTATGAGTCTTTAGAATCCTTAATCAAGACATCACATATTAACTTCCATACATTTATCAAGCAAGAAACACAATTCAACCACGACAAGAGACCACATATCTCACTTTAACACATATTGCAAGACATTATTTAATAAACTATAGGAATAACCATTATCATTATAATGTGATCATATACAGTACTATATTATCCTCAATATAAACATTATAGACTCATATAGTTAATTAGGATCAACCATGCATCAACCTTAAGACTACTCATATAAGAACATAGTCATAGTTTACATTATCTTCCTTACATACATAGAAAGAACACACCCTTTCACATAACATTACAAATAGATAGAAATAATCGTACTTAAAATATAACAAATATACAAAAAATCATAGTACTTCAAGTAGTGCCGACAAGGCAATGATCATAACATTGCATATGGTAACACCGACAAGGCCACATCAATTCACATAGCACCGCCACCATCAGTTGACCATACAAATCAAAACATAATTGAAATCTAATTAATGGGAAATAAAAGTAATTTGGGAAGAATACCCCCACTCCATCGTACAACTTTGATTTCAACGCTAAATCATCCAATTCGACATCACAAGGCCCTTACCCATGGCAATAACAAATATTTCTACATAATTATAACAACATTCATGAAAATAGGTCGTTGTACCATGGGTGTATTTGGTATGAAGGAAAATGTTTTCCATTGAAAATGTTATGCTGGAAACAAGTAGATTTTGGACTTATTTTGTCATATTTTATTAGTGAGTAGAAAATATTTTTTTAAAAAGATTTTTAGTGTTTGATTTATTTATGAAAAATATTTTTGAGGAACATCTTTTATTTTTACAAGAGTAGAAAATAATTTATGAAACTGAAAATATTTTCAAAAAACAATTTTTTTTGGATGGGGAGGTGGTAGTGGGGGTAGTAAGGGGAGGCAGGAGAAGGGCGTTGGAGTGAAAAAACAAATATTTGAAGTTTATAGTATTTTAAAAAACAAAAATAAATTTTTTGGGGGGGTTTGGGTTTGGGGTTGGGGGAGCTGGTAGGCGTGGGTACGGGGGCTGGCCAGGGGGGAGGTAATAGTTTAAAATTAATATTTTGAAATTTACAAAATTATTAAAAAGCAAAATTGATTTTTTGGGGAGGGTTAGGGGGGAGGGTTGTCTGGGATCGGGTATAAAATAAAATTTTGAAATTGAAATATTTTAATTTTTAAAAAAATTGATTTTTTTCAATAAAAAATATAATTTTAAATTGGAGGAGACATTTGGAAAAATTTTTCCTTATTTTTTGAAGGGTAGTCATATTCCTTTATTTTGAGGAAAATTAGTTGATTTGGAAAATATTTTCTATAACTTTTTTCCCAACCAAACATGAGAAAAATTGAAAATATTTTACAGAAAATGCTTTCCTTCATATCAAACACATTCTACATATTCATTAATCTAATGCATCTTATATATTAATTTACTATAATCATTACATTGATAAAAAGCCTATGTGAAACTACATTGAAATTCATAAATGTTAAGTCAATATCAATTCAATAAGCTTAGTATTTACTATATCTATGAATACAAAATTTAATTGATCAAATTAGAACAACCTATACGCAAATTAATTATAATTTTTACATGAATCAAAAGCCAATAGCAATATGCACACAGTGTTCATGGAAAATATCATTGGAAACTATCAATTATACATCAATTTCATCATATATTAATATTTGAAAACCTTTTATGCAAAAACCCAAGATTTGAAGTAGAAATTGGACTTTTATCTTTTAACAAACTTTGAAAATAATTTTTGGAATTCGCTCTAAGGTTATAGAAAGCCTTATATAAAGAAATCCCATACCTTATTAGAAGAACCCAATGATAATTGAAAATGAAACCCTTTCAAGTACCATCTTCAAGGTCAATCTTCACCTTGAACTCTCATGGAGGTTTTTGAAGAAACTTTGGGAGGGAATGTACTTTGATTTAGGTGTAAAGGTTATAATGAGATTTTAAGGAGTTATATAATCATAAAATACCGATAAACACTCAAAAAAAACAGTCCAAATACTTATTGGGGCATTGGATGAATTTAAAAAATTCAACCCTAAACATAACAAAAAAGTGGCAGGAAAACACCGCATCATCGACGCCAGCAGCGACGATCCGTGATCTCACCCAAGCACAATCGATGGGGTCTCGTGGGATGCACATGAAACATCTCAACCCGCAGGATATGTTTCTCCATCGATGAGCCGTTGCCTTGTCGACTTGCCGTCATTTGTTCAGTCGATTGCCACTGCCTAGCGTAGTTGAGCTCCAAGGTGGGTTCCTTAGGGAACCTTGTGGGTCCTAGACATTTCTAACCCAAATATGTTCGTACACGAGTTTAGGACCTTTCACAATAAATTAATAAATAATGAACACGTAAAGCTCGACGAAACATATGTAGACACACAAGGTCATTTCACGGCAAACGTTTCGAATGTCATGGACGTCATTAGATGTTTGACCTCCAAACATCACAATACTTTACAAACTGCATATATATACTATAATAAATCATTTAATAACCTAATAACTTCATGAATTACACATAAACACATAAAACCACATATGAGGTACAAAGGTGACTTAGTTGTCTAACGTCTCGGTCGTCCCTTGACGAAAACCATGTTAGTCTCTAGCTTCACCAATGTCATTTTCGAGGTCTTACATAACACCATTCCAAAGATACAAAATCCCAAATATTAAGCAATAGATCGTAGATATTAAACCTCAAATCCTTAACCCCAAACCCTATAACCTAAAAAACCCACTAAAACCTAACCCTAAACCCTAAATCCTAAAGGCTAAACTTAAAAAAATCTAAACCCTTACCCTAACCATAACCATAACCCTAATCCTAGAACCTAAACGCAAAACCTAAAATACCAAAACTCAAACATTAAACAATAAAACTACAAATTTTAAACGTCAAATACTCAACCCAAAAAGCTGAAACCTTAAAGAACCCTAGGCCCTATCTTTTACCCTAAACCTAACCCTAAATAGTTAACTCTAAATCCATAACCCAAAATAAAAAAACCCAAACATTAAGCACTAAAAATATATATATTACAACTAAAATCTAACACCAAAAGTAGGCTCAACCCTAACGCTTACCATAAACCATAGAATCTAAACCCAAAACAGAAAATACTACTAAAAGTGACTTATGGTGTAGAAATTTTTTTATATTGACAGTGCAGAAAATACAGACAAATCTAAAATAAGACTATCAAAACCCAAATATTAAACACTAAACAATAGATAATAACCAACAAATCCCAATCCCAAAACCCTAAAACCAAAAAAACTAAACCCTAATCCTAAACGTAAACCCCAACCCTGATCCCTAAGACCAAAACACCAAAATGCAAACCTTAATCACTAAGCCATAATATTGAACCATAAATCGTAAACTCAAACAGGAAAACCTATAAGAGAAATCCTATACTCTGACCTTAACCTTAACCCAAACCCTGTAGCCTAAACCTCAATAACAAAATACAAAAACCCAATCATTAAAGGCTTACCATAGATATTAAACCTCAAATCTTAAACCCCAAACCCTAAAACCTAGAAAACACTAAATACTAAACCCTAACACTTACCCTAACTCTAAACCAAACCCTAAACCTACTCAACCTACATCCTAAAACCTAAACCCTGAAACCTAAAAAAAAATACACCCTAACCCTACCCCTACCCCTAAACCCTAATCATTAAGTACAAAATACAAAAAAACAAACATGAAACACTAAGACGTAGATTTAAAACCTCAAATTTTAAACAACAAATTTAAAAACCTAAAAAAACCCTAAACCATAACCTAACCATAACCATAACCCCAAATGATAAACCTGAAACCCCAATCCCTAAATACAAAAACCCAAACACTAAACACTAAAAATAGATTTTAAACCACAAATCCAAAACTTAAAAACCTAAAATCTTAAGGAAAACCCTAAACACTAACCATAACCCTAATCTTAAACCTAAACCCTAAATCCTAAACCCAAAGACCAATATAGGTTTTTTTGAATTACAATTTCGTTGTTAAAAATTTAGACTTTGATTAAAAAAAAGACCAATATACCAAATTTCTAAAATTAAAAACTTTACATTAGAAATAAAAACTCATATCCTTAACACAAAATATTTAAACCTAATAAAATAAAATAAACACGAACCCTAACCCTAAAATTAACCATAAAGCGAACACTATACCCCAAGCCCAAAGTACAAAAATCCAAACATTTAATGCTAAACCACAGGTATTAAACCTCATATTTTTGAACCCCAAACCTTAAAACCTAAAAAACCCTAAGCCCTACCGCTACTGCTAATTCCTAAATTTTAAACCCCAAGCTAATCATATCGAAACCCAAACATTAAACTCTAAAATGTAGATGTTAAAACTCAAATCCTTAACATCAAATCCGAAAACCTAAAACATAACCCTTCCCTAACCCCTACCCTTAATCCCTTAAATCATAAACCTTAAACCGCCAGCCCAAACTACCTTAACCAAAACATAAAACACTATACAAGTGATATTAATTTTCAAATCCTCAACCTTAAACACTAAAACACACTAAACACTAAACCCTTAGATTGGTTAGCACTAAACCATAAATATTTTATCTCAAATCCTAAACCTCAAACCCTAAAACCTAAAAAAAAATTACTTGATCTAACCTTAACCTTAAACCCTATACCCCAAGACCAAAATACCAAGACCAAAATATTGAAAACTAAGCCATATATATTGAACCATAAATCCTAAACTCGTACCCTAAATCCTAACCCTACCCCTAACCTTAACCCTAACCCTAATCATAAAACTTTATCCTATGCCCTATACCCTAAACCTCATGCCCAAAATACATAATTCGAAAAATTAAACACTAGACCATAGATATTTAACCTAAAAAGCAAAACTATAACCTAACCGTTACTGGTAACCCTAAATCCTTAACCCTAAACCCAATTTGTAAACCCTTATCCTTGGTAGTGTATTAATCAATATTTTTATATCTTATATTGTGTTTATGTACTATTTATTATGATTGACTTGAAAGATGTTTCTTTTACATGCCTTATGAGATTTTATGAAGTATAACATGAAAAATATATCTCAACTAAATGTTCCTTTCTTATGATTTTTGCATTGTCATCATCCTTAGTGCATTTTTGTACTAATACAATTTCTCCATGTTTTTACTACAATGTGTAAGTTGTGGTGAATAGAGATTCATTGGTAGATTGAAGAGGTTGGAATTTATACATTCAAGCCTTGGGTATGTCCTCAATGATTCGATGACATGTATTGTAATAGACTTTATTAGATTTATTTTGAATATAAAGGGTCGTTTCCCTATGATATTGAGACATGTCTAAGATTCCAAGTGTTGAGGTGTTCTTGTTTCATATTATAAAAGATATTCCACTTAATGGCTATATTGTGAAAAGTTTTCAATTCTTCACTACTTTTAATACCTATATGATAAGTGAATGCCAAAAGCTTGTATAAGAGTTAAAATATGACACATCACATATAGTGGATGCTCTCGGTTCGTGAAACTAACCCTAAATCCAATGTTACACCGTTTAAATGACATAGATTGAACTAGAGCCTAACACTTGTGTTATTAGGTTTAAAGTCCTAAAATGGTTAAAAATGGTTTTTAGATGTACTATATAAATTTTGAAGTGTATGGAGGTCAAACGTCCAAGAATGTCCATGATGTCTGGAAACTTGTCAATGTGTAAGTAGTGTAACATAGTGTTTTGAAGTTGAGTTTTCAGAGGATGGTTGGAGTATAAAATTAAATATATATTGTTCTTGTATATATCTTGAAATGTAAAGGGTCAAAATATCAAATAACGAGTCTAGTGAAGCTGCCGGGTAGCCTAGATTTGGCAATGGTTGCGTGATGCGGAGTGGAATACCTCGAAAATGACTTAGGTGAATATAGAGAATAAAATGGTTTTCATGATGGTTGAAGGTCCTAAAATTGTCTATAATGTTGTATTGATGCAGTATCTAAATATATAGGTGCATTGGAAATTAAATGTCAATGGATGACCAAGACATTTGACGACGAAGTCACCTATGTGCCTCATGTTTGTTTATGTGCCTAATTTTATGTTTTATTAACTTATGAGTTCATATTAAGAGTAACTATAGTTTTTATAGAATGTGTGTCATGTTCCGTGAAGTTTGGAGGTCAAACTTCCAAAAACGTTCATGACAATCAAAAGGTTTGCCTTGAAAGGACCTTGTGTGTTTTGGCATGTTTTATCGGTTTTTACGTGTTCATTTTTGATGAATTTTATGTGGTATGTCCTAAACTCATATTTTAAGTTATTCGACTTTGAAGTGTTTGGGAAAAATTCCCCAAGGACCAACCAAGAGTCCTTGAGGAAGGACTCTCTTACTTAAATCCAAGACAACCGGAAATCATGGAGGCAATAGACGCCTCGTGGACAGTCAACACCCCATTGAATGGTGTCCTTGTTCAGTTATTAGTCTTGGTAGAAGGACAATCAAACTACCAGCCTGAGTCCGAAACAACGGACCAACAGAATGGTGTGTTGATTGGGAGACGGTCCGTTGGTGGTGATCAGTTTGTGAGGCTTTCTCATGTGTGCAATTCACTGTAATTTTTTTTGCTATATTAGTAAAATAAACCAACTTCAAATTAGGATTTTGGGAGGTTCCTACAGGGCCTTTTTTGTATTTCAAACATGTTTATAATCCTCTAACACTTTGAAGAATTTATTCTTTATAATAAAAATCCAAATTCCCTTAGAAATTCTCTAGAAATCCATTGGAGCCATAACTCCAGGAAGAGCTAGGATTGGTAATTTGAGTGGTGATTGTTCATCAACTTTTTAGACTAGGATCAATAACGTATGTTTTTTTTTAATCCTTGAAACTCTATTCATCAAAGATACCAACATTTAAAGAGTTTTCTAATGTTTTCAAAGATGAACTTGTCCATTTTATGACCTATCCACGTGTTCTTGCAATAGAGGTTTTAAAGCATTGTATATTTATTGAATTCTTTTTAATTAGATGATTTCAATAAAATTCACCTATGAACCCATGTAACTGATGAACCCTACTTTTTGACTACCTTATGGGTTACTTGATATTGATTTAATGCTTATGAAAATGACCATTGTTTTCTAAGGGCTATTGAATGATGTAATAATTGTATTGAATTGATATCAAGGCTGTCTTAGGTTGATAAATCTATATTGAATTGACATAGTTTTATTCAATATCATAGTTTACGTATAGAATTATTTTTTATTGTCATGGGTAAGGACCTTATGTTTTTGAATTGGATGATTTATATATGGATTGAAGTGTTGAGAATAGATTGGTAGTACGTTGCTCTAATTCTTTTTTTAATGTTAACTAGATGTCAGTGATGTTGTGATTGATATGGTCTACTTATGGTGGAGGTGCTATGTGAATTTATGTGGCCTTGTCAGCGTCAATTTATGTAGCATGATAATCATGGCCTTGTCGACATTACTTATAGTACTATGATGATTTGTGTAGTTGAGTTATTTGAATTATCAGAATATCTATGTACATTAAGTAATGTAAAAGTACGTGTTCCTTCTATGTATAATATGAGATCATGGTAGACTATGACTATGTGCATGTGTAGTCATATAGTTGATGCATTATTGTTCCTACTTGAATATATGAGTTATCATGGAAATATTGATTATGTTATAGTAATATATACGATGACATAAAGATTATAAGGGTCATTCGTAAATTCTAGAAAGAATGATAGGCAATATGTAATAAAGTAAAATTTGTTGTGTCTAATTTTGATATATTTGTGTCACTTACTTTATACATGTATAAATGATATGTGAATTTGAGATGTCTTAACTAGGTAATGTTAGTGCACCCTTATAATGTATGAATAAATGATATGTGGGACCTTAAATGATGTTAAGAACGTAATGTACGTCGAACCTTAAACCTATTTGAAAGGTTATGTTATGAACGTGTAGTTGAGAGTTGTATGGTATCCTTCTTGTAATGAATGATGGACTTTAGATTGGTTTAATGGGATGACATCATATCATCCTTAGTTTAGTAATGATGAGCTATGATAGTCGCCATTGAAAGGTAGCCCTTGTGGACCTCTTTTGTAGGGTAAATGTGATTACATTATGAACAAGATAAGGAAGCCCTTGATTTGATATTTTAATATCAATTATTCTATGAGAACAAAGGCTAGAACCGACTGATTATTTTATTGGAAGGACCTATACATTAGATGGAGACTAGAGTACAATGTATCTCTACTTGAGAATAAGACTACAGTAAATAAAAGCCGTTCATATTCCATAACCATGTGACTACATGTGATGTGTTATAGTTCTACCCTTTGCAAGTTGAACATCCTCATCGGAGTAGGTTAGAACCCCGGATTCCATGTTTAGCTATCATGGTCTATGTCGGTTATTGCCTGTTATCATCATGTGGGATTCCTACTTGAATTAGAGAAGTTATATGAAGATTAGATTGTTGTATGAGACACTATCTAGACATAGCACAATAGGCTTTGAAGATGTTAGTGATATTCTCTTCTCCAATACATTTACTTAACTTTCCTTATGTGATGAATATCTCTTAAATGAACTAATTAATAGAATGACTTAAGTTAAGAGCATTTTAAATTAATAATCATATACCTAGACTAGTTAAGGGTTGTCTTTTTAAGGTGTGAAGGGGGCATACCAATGGTCACTTGGTTTCTTACCTAGATAAGTCTTATTAAATGACTCTATTTAGGGAAGTTGGTTGATTATGTAGACATGAAATAAGCCTTAGGAAGTCATAAGTATTATTTAAGTAATCTTAAAGTGGTCAATCATGGACATTATCTTATTTATTTACTTAACTATGTTTTTCGATAACCTGTGGGAGGTAAATGTTTATATTCTATGAATTCTATTGTGTTAAGTGAGAATCATCTTATCCTAGGTAGTCCATAAGATCTCTTAAGTGTGTGTATGGGATTATATGGGAAGTAGGTTCAAAACTCACTCAAGGGAGCCTCAAAATGAGTTTTTGATTGAGAATCTCATGTTCATATGTTTGGTCTCTTGTAAGTGTGTGTTGATCTCATTAATGGTGGTCTTAAGGATCATTTAGGTGTTCCTAGAGAAATCGTATGGGAGGTCCCTCTTTTGTTTCTTAAATGTGTCTTAGGATTGCTTTTAGTGAGAGGAATACATGCTAGAACATGTCTAAATTGAAGCTAACAAACATAATTGTAACAGTGAATGAGTTCATTATACAGTGAAGTACTTCACAGGAATGTTGTTCCGACAAAAGTCATAAATTTATTAAGTGATTTATTATGTGTCTCAATGGTGTTTAATGTGTTTATTATGATTATATTTTTATATTCAAATGAAAAAGATGCATATTTCTAATAAATGTCCGTTTTCATGATTTTTTGCATTATGTCATACTTAGTATATGTGTTTGTACTAATTCCATGCTTTTATTTATCTATAAAGTGATTCATAGGTGAAGGTGATTTTGTAGAGTTAATCTTTAATTAGAAGATCATTCAAGCAGGTTGAACTATGTCCTCATTTTATTCGAGGGCATAGATGTCTTTTATTTCCTTTATTTAAGTTTTGTAATAGACTTGCTAGTACTTATTTCCATTGTGTATGGGTTGTGTCCCAAAGTATTCTTGTGTCTAAGATTTGATGAACTAAAACATAGTATTTCCTATGAGTTTTACATGAAATTGTTTTTAAAGACTTATAGAATATTTACTAACAGTTATAAGCCCACACTACTTTTTATATGTTTATATGTGTTGAACGATAAGAACGGGGTTGTACAAGACCTCCGAGAGGTCAAGTATGCCGTTTGCACTCTTAGAGTGCCATATCTTCTAGTGTGTGGTATCGAAATGTGACAAGGAGCCATCATTAAAATGAAAGTTTTTTCCTTGCGACACGGGGACATCGCGGACAGTTTTGTCCCAAACTAGTTGTTGAACCACGAATCAAAAATGCCTACACACCGCTGCATTAAACTACGAGATATTTTCTTTTAGACTACCTAAGATAATGTCATTCTCACAACAGACAATAGTATACATATAACATTCTCTTCCCAAATGTTATCAAAAGACTTACTTAAGTACTTCTACAAGTGACCGCCCATACACCCTCTCCAAGCTTACCTAAATAATCATTAAGACTACCTATGTTTAGATCATTTCTACTTATTCAATTTACTTTCCCTATATATAGGCATTCTTAAGAGTTCCCTAGATAAGACATGTAGTGACCATTCGTGTTCCCCACTCATACCTTAACTAAGTAACCCCTTAAGCTATTATAGGGAAGTACTTAGTCATTAACACACTTTTTAACTTAAGTCATTATCTTTAATAGTTCATTTAGAGACATTAAACATGTAAGGACATTCAAGTAATTGCTGTGGAAAAATCCTTATATACTATTGGGTATCAAATATGTTGAGAAAAGGCAATAACCGACATAGACCATACTAGCTATACATGGAATCTAGAGTCATAAAGCTACTATGATGGAGGGTGTTCTACTTGCATATGGTATAATTTTGACATATCCCATGTAGGTACAGTGTTAAGGAATATTGAGGGTTTCTTAGTACTCTAGCCTCATCCTTTACAAGAGCTATTACCCAATCATCGATACTCGGTGCTATCATTTATTCTGACAGACTAATTTACATAAAGGATCAGATGAAGAGGTTCTATACCCATTTCATAAACCAATCATATTTCACCTTACAAAAGAGGATCTACTAAGGTTAACTACAATGGACAAGAGGATAATTTTTACTTTCTTAAGGAAAATTACATATCGTTCAAGCAAATAAACCTTAAGTCCACCATTAAAAGAAATAGGATATCAGTACTATTTTAATTTCAAGTATATCATAACATTACAATAAGGTTGAAGATTTCACATAATAGACCGTCTTGGAATTGTTCAACGTCACATTTCAATTACACATATTGAACTAAGAGACTTTAGCAACCTAAGTCAAGAGATCATATTAAAATCGTACATGTATCAAGTAAAGGAACCAAGTCTACCGAAACAAGACACACACATACTTCACCATATCACGTATAACATATCATTCTAGAAACACATAGGTATCATTAATATCATCTATAGGTGATCCTACTCACCAGTATAGTATCATTAATATAGGTATCACAAGTATCATATCATATATCATGAAATATCATACTTCAAGATCCAATAAGTCAAATAATGAGCATAGTATAACCTACTTAGCGATGCATATCATCAACGAGAAGAACTACTTCACATAAATAAATAAGTTTTCACATAAATAAAAGACACATAATCAAGTTATTACATGTTAAAGTCTACATAATTTTATGGGGACGAAGTCACATCATTCACAATTCATAAAGTAATGTCGACAAAGCCACATTAATCACAATATAACACATAATCCCCGCCACTATAAAGTGGACCATACCAAGCATCATTACTATGTAATAACTAGACTACACAACATAGAGAAATTTAGTTCAACATATCATGAATACAACCTCACAACTTCAATCCATAGCCAGTTCATCGAACACAATACTCAAAGGTCCTTATCAATGGAGATGATCATCAATACAACCCAATAATTACAATACATAATGAATAAAAGATAATTCAACATATATTTATGATATTACGATAGAATACTAACAATTCTAAGATGCTTCTATGATAATTCAATAGCCCTTATAAATCTACAAAATAATTCAATAGCATTAACACATAATCAATTCATCCATAAAGTATTCAAAACTAGAAGTGCGTGGTTTGGATGAGTTCATAGAATTTTAAGTTAAAATTATAAAATTAACCTCAATTAAATCATAATACAATGTTTCAAAACCTTTAATTCAAGTTCACATGGATAGATGACAAAATTTGACAATTCATGTTTTTGATCATCTTTAAAAAAACATTGGATTTTACTCTTTCATGAAAAAGATTTCAAGTGTGAGGAACCATACCCTAATTTAGATGAAAAGCCTACAAAATTAATAAACAAAAAACTTTAAAAATTCTATCTGCTACCTTGGATCTTCAAAACTTCATTAATTTAGGTTTTGCAAATAAGAATGGATAGGTTTTTTTTTAGACAAGGGTTTTGGCTTTGATTGGTGAGATTAGGGGCTTAAATCGGTCCTATAACCGTCCATAATTCACCCCCATATTATCTTAAAGACCCCTACAATATAAAAACGATGCAATGAAATCCAATAGTTTACTGCGAGTCATGGAGGCATTTTTGAATCTTATTTATTTTAATTTTTTTTAAAAATGGTTTATGATAGCCCTGCGTCGCAGGGAAAGATATTTTCCCTTTAAGTTTGAGTTGTACGACGTGCATCCACCACAAAAATCTGGCTTGTGTGGCAGCTTAACCTCTTTGATGAGCCTTTTGTTGGTTCATGAGGCGTCGTTCCTAGATGTTTCAACCTTTGTATGTCATGCTACTTGCGGGAACCCTTCTGACGACATAATAGTTCAATTTTGACTCATTTCCATTTGTCTTAGACATTCTTGGATGTTTGACCTACAAACTCTTCCAAACAATATAAACTGCTTTTAAACATCATTATTAAAATTTTTCAGACTTCAGAACCTCATGACACAAGTGTTAGGAACTAGTAGAACCTAGATATTTTTCAAAGGTGTAATTGTTGTGTGCTCACTTCTTGTGTATTAGACTTGGTGAGATAAATACCAAGGACATGGTAGGTTTAGTTGAAGTACTTATGATAGCTTCAGATAGTAGGTCTCAAGGGTAACTTGGGATAGTTAATCTCAAGTAGGATTGAGTTGACATACACATGATAGCTTGAGATATTTAATCGAATGTAAGCTTGGGTTACAATACTCATGGTATCTTGAGGTATTGAACTTCATGGTATCTTGATTTGGTTTTGCCAAAAAGTTTTGTTGGTATCTTTAGGAGAATGGCGTATACTCTCCTAATTGTAGCTTGATTTGCATATAAGGTGTATTTCATGGAATAACTTAAGATTAGTTTCTCATGATAGCTTATGGTTGAGGATTCATGCTTCCCTATGGTTATCTTGCATCTACATGATTGATTGGATGGTTTTTAGGATGGTTTTAACTTTCCTTTGTGAGCTTGGTTAGGATAATGAGATGATTTCCATGGTATTAGGTCTATTATGGTACCTTGTTGAGAATAATAGACCAGGCTACAAGATAAGATAGCTTGGATTAGGTTTGTCTATAGAAGTAATTAGTATGTATGATAGTATGGTATGACATGACCCTACATGATGTATTAATAGCTTGGACAGTGACTAGAGTTGTGTATATTAACATGATTTACTTTAGATGATAGTTCCTTGAAAATACAAACAAAGTCTAGGGGATGACTACTCAAAAGATATAAATAAGTTAGGGTGATTTCAAGATATGATTAGTGTGTGAAATATTTTCGGATGATTCACATGTATTGCACTAGAGTGTTTTGAGATGGACTAGGAGTATAGTGCTCTAAATTATGGTAAACCTATGTCTTAATTGTTAAAGTGAACTACGATTAAGAATTACCAAAGAGAGGCACTTAGCATTTGTAGTAGTATGGAATTCTACCTTAGCCTCGCAAAAGTACACTTGGAGGTAGATGGTGGTGTAATTCACTTGACTAAGAAGCACAAGTAAGTAAGTATGAACTATTATATCTTTTATGATTCTGTAATATGCTTATCATATACATGTTACTATTGCATATCGTACTAACACATATTGCCTACATGTTTTCCATGTAGGGTCTTTAGAAGGTATAGTTGCTTTCAAGGGTAGAGTTCCAAGGTTTCCGATAATAAAACAAGCTCTTAATTCTCATATCCTCGAGTAGAAACTTTTACGTTCCTTTATATTTTAATTATGTTTTAGACTGCACCCAAAGATATTCATTCACGTCAAAGTAGATGGTTTTTGAGAAAATGTTATTAGATATACTTCCGGTTTTACGAAAGTTCTTTTAGCTTATGTTTTAAGAAAGTTTTTGTTATTTCCCTTTATTCATGCATGATGTTATGCAATGAAGTCAAGAGGCTTGGATGATATCTGTGAGAAGTCAAGTACTCCGTGTTGCAATCCAATGGATGCAGAACTTCTAGAGGGTACTAGCGGGATTTGTCACCAAATCCCAAACTACCATAACCAAAGCATTAAAAACTAAACCATATATATTTAACGTCAAATCTTTAAACCGAAACCCTAAAACATAAATAAATACTAAACCCTAACCCTAACCCTAACCCTAAAACATAAACCCAAAATACCAAACAATAAAAATTAAACACTAAACCATATATATATAACATCAATTCCTAAACCCCAGACCCTAAAACGTAAAATAACCTAAACCCTAAACCTAACCTTAAACCCTAAACCACACGTCCAAAATACAAACCCAAATATTAAAGATTAAATTATTGATATTAAACCTCAAATACTAAACCCCAAACCCTAAAACCCAAGAAAAAATAAACCCTAACCCTAACCTTAACTCTAACCATAAAAATAACAATCACCCTAAAACCTAAAACCTTAGAGCAAAATGCAAAAAAACAAAACATTCAACACTAATGCATAGATATTAACCTCAAATGATAAACCCTAAACTCTAAAACAAAAAAAATCAACCCTAACCGTAATACTAACAAAAAACAAAACCATAAACCCTAAGCCAAAAAAAATTAACCTAAACATTAGACATTAAACTATAGATTTTAAACATCAATTTTTAAACCCAAAACCTTAATCATATTAAAAACCTAAAGCTATCTTTACCCTAACCCTAAATCTAATACTAACACTAATTCTAACCTTAATCATAACACTAACCCAAAACAATAAACCCTACACCCGTAGACTAAAATACAGAAGTCAAAAATACCAAAACCCAATCATTAAACACTAAACCATAAATTTTAAACCTTAAATCCTCAACCCAAAAACCCAAAACCGTAAAAAAACCCTCGATCCTATCCCTAACCTTCACCTTAACCGTAACGCTAAATGTAAATCGTGAAACCTAAATTCCAATCGCCAAATACAAAAAACCCAAACATTAAATAGTAAACCATATTTATTACAACTCAAATCCTATAATCCCAACCCTAAAACCTACAAAAAAACATAGACCCCAAATCCTAACACTAACCCTAAAACTTACCATAACCCTAACAAGAAACCATAAACGCTATACACCATGCCCAAAATACAAAAACAAAAACAATAAACACTAAACCATAGATATTTAACCCACAAATCCTTAGCCCAAAACCCTAAAACCTAAAAAACCTACAACCTCAACCTTAACCCTAACCCTAAACCCGAAAATCAAAATACAAAAACCCAAATGTTAAACACTAAAGCATAGATATTGAACATTTAATCCTAAACACAAACTCAAAAGCATATAAAAAGTCCTAAACCCTAACCCTAACACAAACCTTAATCCTAACCTAACCCTAACCCTAAAACCTAAACCCTAAACCCCAATCCGCAAATAAACATTAAACTTAAAATCCGAAAACCCAAACCCTAAAAAATAATAAAAACTCTCAAACCTAACCCTAACCCCAACCCTAAACCCTCAACCCAAAATACAAAATGATAAACATTAAACACTTAACTATACATATTTTTCCTCAATTCGTACATCCAAACCCTAAAAACCTAACCCTTACCGTATCCTTAAACCCCAAACCCTAATACCGTAAACCTAAACCACAAGTCCAAAATTCGTCTGTTTAGATTGTTGGAATTGAAGTAATCGGTATTGGTGGGAATGGGGGTTCATTTTGTACTAATGCTAGGAATATTCAACAACTATTTCCCAAATTTCTAACAATTTTGTGAGACCTACTCAATAGTGTAATGTGAATCATCAAGGATAAAGAGACTATGGGTAAATGAAAGAACAAAATAAGCTTATAATCAAGATCATGCACCTTATACAGTTATCCAAACATATGAAGCTACTCTTAGATGTTACTTGGCCAAAACTGTAGCTCCCTTTTTTTTGAGCAACCTAAGATTATTACGATGCAAGGCATTCCTGCTGTTTGATTTAGTGCATCGAATTTTCTATTTAAATGGACAAATACATATAAGTGTACTCTAATTAGCAAGTTTTGTAATGTTAAGTCTAAAGTGGAGTTGATTAGACATAGTTTAATCAACTAAATGCACTCATCAATGAGGGTTTAAATTGCCCATTTCAATGCTAGGCATCTCAACATTGATTTGGATAATGAACTTGACTTCGTAATAATTTGTACTAAGTAAAGAATGACTATTAAGAGAAAACCTATGAGAATTAGAACTTGGAATCCTACCTTTAAACCTATTGAAGAAACTCCAATACTTTCTGTTGTAATAGGACTACCGGAGCTCCCTCGACATTCTTATTGTAACATTATCCTTAGAAACATGTTTTCTCTAGTTCGTAAATTGTTATAATTAGATGATGCCACTATTAACACGAGGAATATCATGAAAAGTGTTAGGATTAAACTTGATCTTACAAAAGAACAACCTAAACATGTGTGTCTTGGTTATGATGAAGAGGATTTGAATAAAGGTCATTGGCAATGTATTGAATGTGAAAATGTACTTGTATATGATTAATATTGTAAACATTAAGGTCACATGATCAATGAGTGCACAGTCAAGGTAAGGGATGAGGAGTTTCAGCAAAGAAAACAATTGGAAACTGGTAAGAAGGAAAAGGACAATGTAGGAAAAATGAAGATGGAGTTCTTGGTAAATGTTCTTTAGTCTCACTAATTCCCCTTCGTCATTTATGGATCTCATGAATAGGGTTTATTGACGTTACATAGATTCTTTTGTCATTGTCTTCATTGAAGACATCTTGGTATATTTAAAAATGAGGGTGAACACATAGACAATTTTATGGCGGTGTTACAAGTGCTTAAGGAGAACCAATTATTTGCCAAGTATAATAATTGTGCGTTTTGGTTGAGGTCGCTTGCATTTCTTTTTCATATCATGTCTAGTGAGGGAGTTGAGGTTTATCAAAGGAAAAATAAGGCGGTGTAAAATTGTCCTAGACCATTGACTACAACAGACATTAGGAGTTTGTTGGGTCTACAGGGTTATTTTAGGAGTTTTGTGGATGGTTTTGCGTCCATTGAATGTCCCTTGACTACTTTGACCCAAAAGTTTATTAAATTTGAGTGGTCGGAAGCATGTTGGAAGAACATCTAAATCTTGAAAGAAAGACTTACTATTGATCCAATGTTGACTTTATAAGAGGGTTCCAAGGCTTCCTTGTGTAATGTTATGCCTCCCGTGTGAGTTTAGGGTGTATTCTTATTCAACATTTGAAATTACTAGCCTATGCCTCTATGAAACTTAAGGTGCATGAGAACAATTATCAAACTCATGACCTTAAGTTAGTAGCCGTGGTGTTTTTCTTGTAAATATTGAGACATTGCTTGTACAGTGTCCATGTGGATCTGTGCACCGACCACAAGTGTCTTCAATATGTGTTTACTCAAAAGGAATTCAATGTCCGACAAAAAAAAATAGTTAAAATTGTTGAAGGATTACGATATAAGTGTTCTATACGCTCTAAGTCGTTTAACCATGAGTTGTGTGTCTCATGTAGAGGAAGCTAAGAAAGACCTGGTAAAAGATGTTCGTAGGTTGTGTATATTAGGTATTAGACTGGAAGATTCTCCGAATGGTGGGTTTACATCATAACTCCAGGTTATCTTTGGTTGTCGAGGTAAAGTCTATGCAACACTTTGATAAAACATTGCTGTATTTGAAAGAATCCATTCATGGTGAGATTAATGAGTCATTCTCCTTACAGGGGTGGTTGTGTCTTAAGGTATTAAGAATGGTTGTGTGTTCCCAATGTAGATGGTTTGAGGTATTTAATTCTTGAGGTATCTAATGGGTTCCGGTACTCCTTTTATCTAGGATCTACAAAGATGTACTATTACCTTAGGGAAGGTTTATGGAAGGAAGACTTGAAGAATGATATAGAAGAATTTGTTGTAAAGCGTCCAAATTGACAAAAAGTGAAAGTCAAACACCAAAAGTTGGGTCGTTTACTTCAAGAAATCAAAGTTCCTACTTGTAAATGGGAAGACATCAATATGGATTTTCTGGTATGTTTTTGTCGTACAAAAAAGCAATATGACTCTATATGGGTTGTTGTGGATAGGTTGACCAAATACCCTCACTTTATTCCAATTAGGTCTACTTACTCGGTGGAGGATTACGCAAAGATCTTCATATATGAGAATGTGTGTCAACATGGTATTCCATTATCCATCATATCTGATAGGGGTGAACAATTCATATCTTGGTTTTGAAGGTCATCAATAAAGGGTTGGGTACCAAGGTTAAGTTAAACACAACTTTTTAACCTTAAATTGATATTGAAGCAGAGCATACTATCCTAACACTTGATGATATGCTTAGAGCTTGTATAATTGATTTCAAGGGAAATTGGCATTAGCATTTCCCTTTGGTGGAGTTCGCTTACAACAATATCTACCATTCATATATATCTATGGCTCCTTATGAAGCCGTATATAATAGGAGATGTAGATCTTAAATTTGATGGTTTGAAGTGGTTGAGTCTTCACTTATGTGTCCCGATTTGATTTATCAGACTTTAGTAAAGTTCATATCATATGTAATCACTTGTAAATAGTCAATGGCCGGGAAAGGACTTATACCGACCATAGGAGAAGGGAATCAGAGTTTTAAGAAGGTTCTAATCTACATCTAAAAATTTGTCCAATGAAAATGGGTGTTATATTTTACAAGAAATGGATGTTAAGTACTCGTTATGTGGGTCTCTATGAAATCTTGCAAAAGATTGTTAAGGTGGCATATGAGTTAAGATTGCCTAATGAATTAGGTTCGGTTCATCCGATTTTCCATGTCGCTATGCTTAAAAAGTGTATCAGTGATCCACATCTATTTTTCCTATTGAGGGTCTTTGTGTGCAAGAGAACCTCTCTTATGAGGATATTCCGTTTCAAATCCATGATAGGCAAGTAAAGAAGTTCAGTACTAAAGAGTAAAGGTGTTGTGGAAGTATAACCTAGTTGAATGTACAACACTGCAGGCCGAGGCCGACATGATGTCCCGTTATCCACATATATTTGATAAATAAGGTTAGATTTTTCTACTAATAATTAAAATAATGTCAAAGTTTAAAGTTTCTTTGATTGTTCAGTGAAGTTTTGCAAAAAGAATCATGTTGCAGTAACTTACACAAATGTTATGCCTATAGACATTAAAATTTGCAATTCTTCTTATTTTGAATTATGTTTTTCATGTTTATATAATTATTCTTTATTAAATTTTATTGACATGTTTTTAGGTTGAGTTTTGGCATAATTGACTCATATGTGGTATGTTGAGTCTATGTTGTTGAGAGAAGGAAATTTCTCATAATGTGATTTTGAGCCTTATGTGTGGTAATTGATGTTTTTGAATTTCTATGTGTAAAAATACCATGATTGATGTTGTAATTCATGTTGATATATGTTGTTTGTTGGGATGATAGTCTTGAGTCTATTCCTTCCTTGTATAGAATTTTATCGTCATTCAGGGACAAATGTTCTTAAGGGGGAAATAATGTAATATTACGAATGTCTAAGGCGTGTTCTAGAGCCTAACATAAGTGTCAAAATATTTAAACACATTTTTAAGGCAAAAAATAATCAATATAAGTCATTTAGAAATTTTAGGAATCAAAATGTCAAGGAATGTCCATGACGTCTAAAAACTAGCTGAATGAGGTGCTACTGTGCCTTAGCCTATTTAAATAAGAACTAGGAGTTGGAAAATAATGAATTTTCATGAAATGGTGTCTAAACTGTAATATAGTTAGTTGATATACTAAACACTTGGGTACGAATCCCCAAGTATTAACACAGGTCCCTTGAGGAGGACCTGTGCAACATGGGGCAAAAGCTACCCAAGGTAGTGTCCACCAACACATGAAACAAATGGATCGTCGTCAAATCGACGAGGAGTCGATTGCCTCCATATAAAGAAATTTAGATTTTTGGCCAACACAGGAATTTAACAAGTCTCTTAACATAACAACGGACAAATAGGAGGGTTAGTCCTTTGGTCCGTCGATTGACAAACGGGGTGTAGACGTGGTCTCATCAGTGGAGTACACTAGTTTGCTGCTCGTTTTAATTTGGGTAAATTAGTTGATTAGGTTGTTATTTAACTATTTACAGGATTTGGGATGTCTAATAACTTGTTTAATGACCTATGTAAAAACCCTAACCTAATTAAACTAACCTATGACCTCATAGCCAATCAAAAATTAACTCTTCCTTCTCTTTTCGTTCTCTCTCCCAAAGAAACCCATTTAGGACAAAGATAGAGGCGGGTTATAGGGAAGCAAAACTCAAAGTTTTACCATCTGTTTTCGTCACATATCAAGGTATGGGGTTCATATAAAGAAATGAGATTTCTTTAATCTTTAGGATTTCTTTCCCCAAAGGGTTTCATGTGGGACTCTTCGAATATCGAAATCGAACTTTCAATTTAATAACTCAATTATGTTATTTCTTTATTGATTGTTCTAGTTAGTATAAGATTATCTATTACCCTTAACCCTAGGTTGGGATCATGAATTGAACAATCTATTATTAATATAATTGGCTTTGTTCATGTGTGAATTATTATACTATGATATGATTGTGCCAATTTATGGATAGAATGAGATTAATTGTATTTCTACCATAGTAGTTCTTGACAAATTGACCTAAATGGTGATGTAGACTATGAACTTGACATAAGTCTCAAATTCTAGGCTATAAAGTAGTGATTTATTGTTGTATAATTAAATTTTTCTTGTTATTATGTTGGTCAATATTATATGATGCTATTAAACCAATGTTGGGTAAATTTAGATCTTGATGGTAACACCTTTATGAGGGTATTGTAAGAGTATGAGTAAGTCTTGTAATCTCTATTCTTTACATTAAATAACGTTACTTGTGCTTAAGTAATGATGTTGTATTGACGTAGATGTTATAGTAAGACTAATAAGGTTGTTATTATGTTTTATTTAAATGTCTTGAACTATGTATTATGAGTTGTTTGTTAAGATTTAAATTTTATAAGGACAATAATAACGTACCAATGTGCCTTGTTATGATGTGATTATGTAAATATGAGCTAACCTCACTTATATGAATTGTAATGAAAGGACAATATTTATGAAATTATTATTGAGCTATGAAGATGATGATTATAGAAGGGATAGACCCTATGACCTACATTACCCTATGATGATTATTAAAGGCAATTCAAAAGAGACTCTAGCTTAGCACCGAATGAACTGCTGTGAGGAGTGTCCATTTCAACATAGGGAAGGTATGATCAGAATTGAGATTGGAGACTACAATGAATTTAGCATAAAGAGGATACCAACTATATATCCTAGTTCTTGAACTATGTTGGCGCCATAGGAATACTAGCTAGTAGATCCACGTAGTTTCTATGCTCATGTTTTGGTACTACCTTCGCAAGTAGTCCTCCTTCCTTCGGTGTAGGGTTACATGACACCGGATTCCATATTAGATCATGTTGTCTATGTCAGTTTATGCTAGATGTTTCCGAAAGTTAAAATTAACAAATTGAATCAAGTCTAACTAGGATGACCTAAGGGGTTTAGCTTAGTGTAGACTCTACATAAACAATGCACTAATTAACCTTGAGGGTAGTCTTAGGAGGATGTTCTTATATATGTTTATGGTTATAATGGTACGTGCTATGTATATGATGATCTTGCACAATGATGATGCTATATGATAATTGGTGTTCTTATAGATGTATATGTTTATAATGTACGTCTTATGTATATGTATATGATGATCTTGCACATTGATGTTGTCTAGTCTTACGAAACTAAAGGGGTCTTAGTCTTTAATAAATCAATATAGGTGAGAACTGCATTAATGTCATTTCTGGGGAACCTTGAACCAAGTGGTAAGGTTATAAATCATGAAGTAATCAGCCGTAGTGTCTTGTCGCCATAGTGAGATATGCCCTAGCGGTCCTTTATTTGGTTGGTTGAATGTAATTGGATCATGAACTACATATGGGACCCAACATTATGAACCTTAATCAGAATCGATCTATGAGAACTAAGGCTAGAATCGACTGAGTAAGGTAAGGGAAAGTAGTTCTACTAAAGTATGAGACTGTAATACAAAGAATCCCTTCATATTCCTTAACCATGTGCCTATATGGGACGTTCCCGTGTTCTACCATTGGCAAGTAGAACAACCTCATTGGAGTAGGATAAGACTTCAGATTCTATGTCTTGCTATCTTTGTCTATGTCGGTTATTGCCTATTCTTATCATGTGGAATAACTATTAGCATTGGAAAAGTTTATGAAGTTGAGGTGGTGGTATGGGGCGCTATATAGACATTACACAATAGGCTTTGAAAGTGTTATTTAGAGTTCCTAAGTCTTGTCTATAACCATTATTTTAATGTCCTTTATGTGATATATGAGTCTTAATGATGTAATGAACTAATGACTTATGTTATGGAGTATGTAAATAAATGAGTCCTTAATCTAAATTGACTTAAGCATTCCTTAGCTAGAAGAGGGCATAAAGGATGATCTCTTCATGTCTTATCTTTTGATGTCTTGAGGATGAATATAGATATGGAGGTTGGTTGATTTTGTGGAAATGTTCTAAGCCTTAGGTAATCTAACGACTATTTATGTAATATTGAAGAGGGCACTATGGATGTTATCTTCTTTATTTACTTAAGTAGGTCTTTTCATAGCCTTTGGAAGGAGAATCTCACATCACCTATGTTTTGATGTATTATGTAAGCATGATTGTATCTTAGGGAGTCTATAGGATGTCTTAAGTGTGTGTGTAAGGGATTGTATGGCTGGTCGCTTCATAACTCACTCAAGTGAGACTTAGAATTAACTTTTCGGTAAAAGAATCTTACCTTGATTTTCATGATACTTTCTAAGTGTGTATGTGACTCGTTATAAGTAATCAAAAGGGTCGTTTAGGAACACCTAGAGATGGTGTATGTGTGGTCACTCTTTTTTTGATTAAAGTGAATCTTAGGATAGCATTGAGGTAGAAAGTTTCATTCTAAAGGGTCTAAGGTGATGAAAAAGTCTCTTCACTAAACAGTGAAGTAATTCACTGTAACAGTGAATGAGCTTACTGTAAAGTGAGTTCTAAAAATGTGATTTTTTGTTTAATGTTAATCTTATGTGTTTCTAAGTTTTAAAATATTGTTCATATAATTATAAAATGATTTATAAATAAAAAGATGTATATTTCCAATAAATGTTCGTTTTCATGATTTTTATGCATAATGTCATACTAAGTGCATATTGTTGTACTAAATTCATGCTTTTATCTATCTCTATAGTTTTTGGTAGGTGACGTGCTTTGAGAAGTGAAGACTTGGACTTAAAAATCATTCAAGAGAAGTTGAAGTACGTCCTTACTTGACTCGAGGGCATATATGTGTTATGTTTTTCATTCAAAGTATTCTAATAGTCTAAGTATATCTATATTTGTATTTTGAAGTATGGGTCGTGACCCAAATAATCTTGTGTGTTAAAATTATGATATTGCAACTAAGTATTACCGGTTACTTTTATATGAAAGAGATTTCGAAGGCTACATTATATTTAGTGAAAAGTTTTATTTCTGCAGTCGTTTTCACTATGTTTATGCGATGAATGATATGAAAAGGTATGTATAAGACCTCCGAGAGGTCGACTACACTGGTTACAAATCCTAAATTTTACCTTAAATTCTGCGGTGTAGTCTTGGTATGTAACAATGAACCATGTTCTATGTGATGAAATGGAATAACTATATTTAAGTTTTCTTGATGATCATCTAGGTGTGTGTGAAGGGGTTGTACGGGCGGCCGCACCAAAACCTACTTTGGTGGGTCTTGGGATAACATTAAATAGGGGGGTATATGTGAATATTCTTACGTAATGGATGTTACTTGGATATGTCTTATACGTAATTATTGACTTTTATGATGTCTCTTAAACTGTTTTTTGACGGTTTTTATCAAAATATCATTAAAGAAAGTTTATATACTAAATGTCCCTTTTTTGGTGGTTTTTGCCTGAATTTTATAGTAAGTGCATTCAATGTGCTACCCATTTTTTCCCTTTTTGACTAAAGTATAGGAAATATGAATTGTTAATTTTCCATGGAGGATGAATATGTTTCTAAGTCTTGAAGATGAAGTTTTGGGGAGCCGTCATAGATTTGAAGACAAGACCCACATGTTCATTTTACGTCTTTAGTCTTTATTTTTTGTCTTTTTTGGTCTTAGCCTCAATTTAGTATATTCAATGTAGGTTATGCTTTAAACATACATTGTAAAGGTTAATTTGTTTAAAAGTAGTCTTCCGCTAGCTTATTATAAATGAAAGTATTCTTCGTGTGTGAAGAAATTTTGAAGTTCTTAATTATTTTTGACAGTATATTATGTGATGATTTATACGAGTGGCTTGTGTGAGACTTCTCGGGTTCCTATTCACCGATAACTTCTAGGGGATGCTCATCCATCGTTATAAAGTTTGAATCAGAGCATAAGGTTTGGGAGTGTCTTAGATTGTCTCATACACCAATTTTAGTAGAGTCATACTCATAATGTGAAGCTTACCACATCACGAATACAAGGCTATTCGGTGCTACAAAAATTTCACTTCTTCAATCTTCTAATCTTGTGTAGGATACTTTTTATGTGGTGTATTTCCTTGTTCTTTATGTGATTGTCCTTAGAGCGTGTCCTTAGATATTTTTCAGTTAAGGGAGCAAAAAATATTGTGTGTGACTTGTAAGATGGGATATGAAGGTTTTGTTGATGACCTTAGGTTAGTTGAGTTACCTTATTAGGGGAGTATAGTTGAAAGAAATATTTAGGTATAGTGTTTGATTGTGGAGGAGTGATTTTTGAGACGGTTAACAATTAGTTAGATCCGACCTAATGGAGGAAGGAGGTGATGTTAGAAAGTGTAAAGTTTAGTATCTCCTAATAACAGGGATGTTGTTGCTAGATTGTTGATCTTTTAGAAGTCATTGGATTTTCCCGAGATGTACTTGATATTGCTGTTACAAGAGTCTAGTATATTGAAGAGATAGTGAGTAGGTGTTAATAAGGTTTAAGGTTCCTTTAGGGAGTTCCTTGTAGTATTCTTATGGTGACCTTAGATTAGGTTTTTTCGATGTGGGGGAGTATTTAGTTTAGTAAGGGATTGATAGGAGTGAAATATCCTTACCCTTTCCTTATGTGCCTATTCATGCCTACAACTAAGAATTTGTAGTAACTTGGTATATGTTGAAGTCCTTTGTGAAAAATGAGTTTTCAAATATTCTCCTTGTATATGAAGCTTTTGGTTAAACCCTTGTTAAATGAGAAAATGATTTTTCATGCATGGTATTCCTCATTTTCATTTGCATTTAGGGTTTATTGTCTACATTCTTCATGAGGTAGAATAGTGAGCACGTCTAAATTTGTTATAAGTAATATATTTGTTGAGCATGCATTTATGTTATTATAAAAGTTGTATGTTAGACCTTTATGAGAAGATTTGCTTAAATGTGCTTAATTGAAAATGTTACATGAATTTTCTTTGATGAAGACTTCCATGATGTTTTTAGTGATGTTTAAATGAGCATGGTGTAGTTCATGGATAAAGAATTTATAGATGTAGTTCTATTTGCTTGAATTGTATGACATTGTATGATCTTTTGTTGTGGATTGATGTTCCTTTGAGCTATAGTATTATTATAATATTGTGTGCTAGCATGAGGGTTATTGCCTTGATCGTTATCTTTTGAGTGTGTAAGGGTCATTCGAGGACGAATGTTCTAAAGTGGGGGAGAATGTAAAAACCCCAAAATGAACTAGGATTGCCTAGATCTTCACACGTTCTATAAGAGATTCTAATAAGCTGAACTAATTTTATTTCAGATTTTAAGTCATTTGGGTTGAGTTTTAAGTAATATATCAAGGGACGACCAAGACATTGGACGACTAGTCCCATATGTGCTTGCATGCGTTCTTGTGTGCCTTTGTATGTTTCATGACTTGTTCGGTAGTTAAATTAAATGGGGGAGTTTTCTAATACCACATGTGCATTTTTAAGTGTTTAGTGTACGGGTACAACTCCACCTACAACCCATAAGGGGTCCTAGAGGAGAACCCCAACTGAATGCTTCAAGCTTCTTTGAAACCTTCATGTACTGGAAAATGATGGCCACTCATTCAAATGATGGCTCGTCTATTTCGGGAGTCGATGGAGACTGCAGGTCTACAAGTCCGTGAGCCACTAAACAAAAACACAATTCCATATCAATGGTATGTCATCCGAACGGCGGACCATCGTTAGTGGACGTGGTTTGGCACCTACAATCTGCCTGCTATACAGCTTGGCTTTGAGTGTTATGGGAAATCGACCCCAAGTGTTTTAAATTTGGAGGAACGTTTGTTTAGGTGTATTCGAGTATAAAAGTTATTTAGTGATTATTTAGACCCTAAAACTTAAGTAAAAACACTTTTCCCTCCCACATTCTCTCCAAAATCCTCCATGAATGTTCAAGGTGAAGATGGAGCTCGGATGATGGATTTCTATGGAATTTCTTCTTCCATTGTCTTTTGATTCTTTTAATAAGTTATGGGACTTCTTCATCAATGGCTTGCTATCATCGTAGAGAGTCAATTTGACGGTGATTTAAAGGTCTTCAAGTTATGAAAATGTCCAATTTCTACTCTAAGTCATGGGTTATTGCATGAAACGTTCTGAAACAGTAAGATATGATATAATTGATATATAATTTATGTTTTTCAATACAAATATCCATGAAACCTTTACCTTCTCTGTAACGACCTGTTTAGTCATTTTGAGCAGCAGATTTTATTTCTGGAAAACTGGCTGAGACGACGGACCCCACGACGGACCGTCATGGGCACGACGGACCGTCGCAGGGTCTTGTTTTAAAACACTTAGAAATTCTGAAATTGGGTACTGAAATCGACTCTCTGAACTTCGTGACGACATGGCAGGATGGACCGTCGTGGGCACGACGTACCGTCACAGACCCTTTAATATAATTGAGTCTTTGAACTCTATGACGGAGCAGCAGGACGGACCGTCGCAGGCACGACGGGCTGTCACAGACTGCGTAATCCCAGGCTGGGTCGGATTTCTTTAAATGTTTTAAGGGAAGTTTTGGACTATTCCTGCTTTAATTATAAAGTTAGTGGGTTAATGTTAATAAATCTAATTACTTTGGGGTTAAAAGAGGTAACCTTGAGTTAATTAGTGGGTTATTATTGTCATCTTTTATAGTTAATAATATGCTAATTAGGGTAAAAGAAAGAGGGTTTGAATAAGAAAAATAGAAAGAACAAGAGAGAGAGAGAGGATCCATCGAGAGAGAAAGAGGAAGAACGCTGCTTTGGGAAATTGCTTGCTTGATCAAAATTCTTCGGTGGAGGTAGGTTATGGTTTTCATGATATTCGTAGTGAACTCTTAATAGCGAATGATATGTGTTTGTAGTAATGTAAACCCTTCTATATGCTTAATTGAGTGCTTGCATGAATATGATTATGTAACTGTGATAAAATAAGCATAATGAAGCTATTGAATCCTAAATCTTGCAGAAACCCTAATCTACTCGTTAATGATGAAGCCTTGGTATAAAAAAAGGCTTGATGAACGAAAGTGGTGAGATTAGGGGATCGGTGCCACGTTCCGGTACCAGGATAGAAATTGAAGATCGGGTGCCACGTTCCGGTACCAGGATAGTATATGAGGATCGAAGTGTCACGTTCCGACACCAGGATAGTATATAGATCGGGTGCCACGTTCCGGTACCAGGATAGTATATGAGGATCGGAGTGTCACGTTCCGACACAAGGATAGTATATGGATCAGGTGCCACGTTCCGGTACCAGGATAGTATATGAGGATCGGAGTGTCACGTTCCGACACCAGGATAGTATATTGATTGGTTGCCACGTTCCGGTACCAAGATAGAATGAGGATCGGAGTGTAACGTTCCGACACCAGGATAGTATATGGATCGGGTGCCACGTTCCGGTACCAGGATAGTAT
Organism: Solanum corneliomulleri; assembly: GCA_027704805.1. Classification (NCBI taxonomy): domain Eukaryota; kingdom Viridiplantae; phylum Streptophyta; class Magnoliopsida; order Solanales; family Solanaceae; genus Solanum; species Solanum corneliomulleri. Next base: position 26,259,521 of record JAKWIY010003062.1, read on the forward strand.
ATGAGGATCGGAGTGTCACGTTCCGACACCAGGATAGTATATGGACTGGAGTGTCACGTACCGACACGAGGGGAATAAAGATAATGAATCTTGAAATATATTAATATACTCAATCTAATGAACCTAATTCCCAAATGAGTATGAAACTGAGGCGTGAGTCCTCATGTGTGAACTTGGCAGTACTTATTAATGATTATAGTACTTGTTGTTGCTACATGTTGAGTATTGTAGTTGATTTATGATATTACATGATATATACTGTTTTCTATTTTGAGTTGGCCGATGATACCTACTCAGTACTTGTGTTTGTACTGACCCCCTACTTTTATGTTTTCTTCTTTTTATTTGTGGAGTGCAGCAAATGGATCGTCGTCTTCAACTCAACCGCAATTCTAGCCAGTCTTCATTACGCCGGATTTTCAGGGTGAGCTAATGGTTCTAGCTTGGACCGGATCTTCTTCTTCATGTCTTGATGCCTTGAAGTTCCGGCATGGACTAGCTTTTACTTGTTTTAGCTTCTTAGAATACTCTTATTTTAGTAATTTGATCATAGATGTTCTTGTGGTGATGACTTCCAGATTTTGGGGAATAATAGATGTTGAATTTTAGAAGTTATTGAATTGGTTTTTATTAATGAGTTTATGTCTTCCGCATTACTTTCTGTCGATATTATATTGAAATGTTAAGGGTTAGATTGGTTGGTTCGCTCATATAGGAGGGTAAATGTGGGTGCCAGTCGCGGCTCGGTTTTGGGTCGTGACAAACTTGGTATCAGAGCATTAGGTTCGTTTGTCTCATCACACAAGAACGAGTCTAGTAGAGTCTTAAGGAACGGTAGAGGGACGCCTTTACTTTTCTTTGAGAGGCTATAAGATTTTAGGAAAATTCCATTCTTTCATTCTTTCTTTCGTGCTACTACTTGAATCCAATTGGTATCTAGGTGATACAAATTGGTATCTGACCATCTTCACTCTATTTCGCAGATGGTTAGAACTAGAGCAACGACTGCGCCAACACCAACACCGGCAAGACAAGAAACGTCTGAGCCAGCCACTGGGGCTGTGGCTCGAGGAAGAGCAGTGGCAAGAGGTCGTGGTAGAGGTCGTGGGAGGACGTCCTCTAGAGGAAGAGGACGAGCACCTATTCCATCTGATGCTAGGGCGGTGACTCCTCCACCGACTGAGGAGGTAGTTAGAGAGGGTGAGGAAGGGGAGAATGAACAAGTGCAAAATGAGAAATTGCCACCCCAACCTACCCCATAGATGATCAATCAGGTTCTTGCTTATCTTAGTGGTTATCTGATCAGGGTCAGGCACCTCCAGTATTTTCTGCACCAACACCTCCGGTTTCAGAGGTACAACATGCAACCACTATGTCTCCCCGCATGGATGCCTCATTGGAAATAGGCACGTTTCCTCGTCTGACTACAGGGCCTATTATGACAAATGATTAGCATGAACTTTTCAGTAAGTTCTTGAAATTGAAACCTCCAGTCTTCAAGGGTGCTGAATCTCAAGATGCCTACGATTTTCTTGTTGACTGTCATGAGCTACTACACAAGATAGGTATAGTAGAACGGTTTGGTGTTGAGTTTGTGACTTATCAGTTTCAAGGGAACGCCAAAATGTGGTGGCGGTCACATGTTGAGTGTCAACCAACAGAGGCACCACCTATGAATTGGGCCTCATTCTCTAGCTTGTTTATGGAGAAGTATATCCCCCGAACTTTGAGGGATAGGAAACGAGATGAGTTCTTGAGCCTAGAGCAAGGTAGGATGTCGGTTACTGCTTATGAGTCTAGGTTTCGTGCACTATCCAGATATGGCACCCAGCTTTGTTTCAGTCCACAAGAGCGGATTCGCCGTTTTGTGAAGGGGTTGAGGTCAGAATTGCGAATTTCAGCCTTACAGGTAGCGGCTACGGCAAAATCCTTTCAAGAAGTGGTAGACTTCGTGATAGAGGTGGAAGGAGTAAAGCTAGATGACTTCACCATGGCGTCGACATCAAAAAGGTTTTGAAAGGGAGGTGAGTGTAATGGTTCTTACTCTAGAGGACAGGGTTCCGGAGGTTACTCAGTCCGACCAACACTTCTCTGAGAGACCTATGCTTGAATCCATAGAGTGTTATGGATTTGGGGAGACTGGACACATTAAGAGGTATTGTCCAAAACAGAGTTACAGACCTCCAATGGTTAGAGGTAGATGTGGTTATGGAAGAGGCCGTCATTCTGGAGGACGTGGTGGCCGAGGTAATGGGGGTCATTAAAACGGCCGGGGTGATGGGAAAACTGGAGCCACCACATCACAACATGGTAGGGGAAACAGGCAGACAGGTGATAGGGCCCATTGTTATGCTTTCCCCGGGAGATCTGAATCGGAGGCATCTGATGCTGTCATCACAGGTAATCTTTTGATTTGTGATTGCATGGCTTTTGTATTGTTTGATCCTGGATCCACATTTTCTTGTGTATCTTCCTCATTTGCTAATGGTCTAAATTTACCTTGTGAATTACTTGACATGCCAATTCGTGTTTCTACTCCGGTGGGTGAGTCTGTGATAGTTGAAAAAGTATATAGGTCTTGCTTGGTGACTTTTGTGGGGAGCAACACTTATGTAGATTTGGTTATCTTATAAATGGTTGACTTTGATGTAATTCTGGGTATGACTTGGCTTTCTCCGAATTTTGCCATCTTGGATTGTAATGCTAAAACTGTAAAGTTAGCCAAGCCTGGGACAAATCTGTTAGTGTGGGAGGGCGACTACACTTCCAATCCGATTCGTATCGTGTCCTTTCTTCGTGCTAAGAAGATAGTTAGTAAGGGTTGTTTAGCTTTCTTGGCACACCTCAGGGATGATACTACCCAAGTACCTTCGATTGAGTCGGTTTCGGTAGTCCGTGAGTTTTTGGATGTGTTCCCTGCAGATCTTCCTGGTATGCCACCGGATACGGATATTGATTTCTGTATTGATTTTGAACCGGGTACTCGCCCCATTTCTATACCCCCTTATTAGAATGGCTCCTGCGGAGTTAAGAGAGTTAAAGGCAAAACTTAAAGAGTTGTTGAGCAAAGGCTTCATTAGACCAAGTGCATCTCCTTGGGGTGCTCCGGTTTTGTTTGTGAAGAAGAAGGATGGGAGTTTTCGGATGTGCATAGACTATAGACAACTGAATAAGGTAACTATTAAGAACAAGTATCCTCTTCCTCGCATTGATGACTTGTTCGATCAATTACAAGGTGCTCGTGTCTTCTCTAAGATTGACTTGAGATCCGGGTATCATCAATTGAAAATACGGGCAACGAATGTGCCAAAGACTGCTTTTAGAACCAGGTATGGGCGTTACGAATTTGTAGTGATGTCTTTTGGTCTTACGAATGCCCCTGTTGCGTTCATCAGCTTGATGAACGGGATTTTTAAGCCATATTTTGATCTCTTTGTGATCGTATTTATTGATGATATACTTATATACTCTAATAGTAAGAAGGAACATGAGGAGCATTTGAGAATTGTATTGGAAATGTTGAGGGAGAAAAAGCTTTATGCCAAGTTCTCTAAGTGTGAGTTTTGGCTAGATGCAGTGTCCTTCTTGGGGCACGTGGTTTCTAAGGATGGAGTGATGGTGGATCCTTCTAAGATTGAGACAGCGAAGAATTGGGTAAGACCTACTAATGTGTCAGAGCTTTGTTGGGTTAGCTAGCTACTACCGTCGATTTGTCAAGGGATTCTCTTCTATTTCTTTCCAATTGACGAACTTGACTAAGAAGAATGTTCCATTTGTATGGTCGGATGAGTGTGAAGAAAGCTTTCAGAAACTCAAGACTTTGTTGACTACCACACCTATCCTCACCTTGCCAGTAGAGGGTAAGAACTTCATTGTTTATTGTGATGCATCCTATTCTAGCTTGGGTGCAGTGCTAATGCAAGAGAAGAGTGTAATTGCCTATGCTTCGAGGCAATTAAAAGTGCATGAACGTAACTATCCGACCCATGATTTGGAATTGGCTGCGGTAGTGTTTGCATTAAAGCAATGGAGACACTATCTATATGGGGTTAAGTGTGAAGTATACACGGATCATCGTAGCCTACAATATGTTTTTACTCAGAAGGATTTGAACTTGAGACAGAGGAGATGGATGGAACTACTGAAGGACTACGATATCACAATCTTGTATCATCCGGGAAAAGCTAATGTTGTGGCGGATGCTTTAAGTAGAAAGGCGGGAAGCATGGGAAGTCTAGGTCACTTGAAGTTTCTAGACGTCCATTGGCTAGAGAGTTTCAGATTCTGGCTAATGACCTTATGAGGTTAGAAGTAAATGAGAAGGGAGGATTGTTAGCTTGTGTAGATGCAAGATCTTCCTTCCTTGACAAGATTAAGGGAAAGCAGTTTCATAATGAGAAATTGATCCGGATCCGAGATAAAGTGTTGCAAGGAGAGGCTAAAGAAGCAACAATCGATGAGGAAGGTGTTTTGAGGATTAAGGGAAGGGTATGTGTACCCCGCGTCGATGATTTGATCAACACTATTCTGACAAAGGCTCATAGTTCAAGGTATTCTATACATCCGGGTGCAACCAAGATGTACCGTGACCTAAAGCAACACTTTTGGTGGAGTAGAATGAAGCGCGACATTGTTGATTTTGTCGCCAAATGTCCAAATTGTCAACAAGTAAAGTATGAACACCAAAGGCCCGGAGGAACGCTTCAGAGAATGCCCATTCCTGAATGGAAATGGGAGAGAATTGCAATGGACTTCATGGTTGGTCTTCCAAAGACAATGGGTAAGTATGACTCTATTTGGGTGATTGTTGATAGGTTAACTAAGTCTGCTCATTTCATTCCGGTCAAGGTAACTTACAATGCAGAGAAGTTAGCCAAACTTTACATCTCAGAAGTTGTTCGGTTGCATGGGGTTCCACTCTCCATCATATCAGATAGAGGTAAGCAGTTTACTTCTAAGTTTTGGAAAACATTGCATGCTGAATTGGGTACTAGGTTGGACCTTAGTACTGCATTTCACCCTCAGATCGATGGTCAGTCTGAGCGAAGGATTCAAGTGTTGGAGGATATGCTTCGTGCATGCGTGATTGAATTTGGTGGCCATTGGGATAGCTTCTTACCCTTAGCAGAGTTCTACTACAACAATAGCTATCACTCAAGTATTGATATGGCTCCATTCGAAGCATTGTATGGGAGCAGATGTAGGTCTCCCATTGGGTGGTTTGATGCATTTGAAGTTAGACCTTGGGGTACGGACCTTTTGTGGGATTCTTTAGATAAAGTGAAATCTATTCATGAAAAGCTTTTAGCGGCGCACAGTAGGCAAAAAGAATATGCATATCGAAAGGTTAGAGACTTAGAGTTCATGGAGGGTGAACAAGTCTTGTAGAAGGTTTCGCCCATGAAAGGGGTGATGCGGTTTGGTAAAAGAGGTAAACTAAGCCCAAGGTGTATTGGTCCCTTTGAAGTACTTAAGCGAGTAGGGGAGGTGGCTTATGAGTTAGCCTTGCCTCCAGGGCTGTCCGGTGTGCATCCGGTATTTCATGTGTCTATGTTGAAAAGATACCATGGGGATGGAAACAACATCATTCGTTGGGATTCAGTTCTGCTTGATGAAAATTTGTCTTATGAGGAGGAGCCTGTTGCTATTTTAGATAGAGAAGTTCGCAAGTTCAGGTCAAGGGAGATTGCATCCATCAAAGTGCAATGGAAGAATCAGCCGGTTGAAGAAGCCACTTGGGAGAAGGAGGCCGATATGCAAGAAAGATACCCACATCTTTTTAAAGATTCAGGTACTCCTGCTCGCCCTTGTTTTTCTTCTTGTGATCGTTCGAGGACGAACGATGGGTAAATTTGTATCTATTTTAACGACCTGTTTAGTCATTTTGAGCAGAAGATTTTATTTCTGGAAAACTGGGTGAGATAACGGACCCTACGACGGACCGTCATGGGCATGACGGACCATCGCAGGGTCTCGTTTCAAAACACTTAGAAATTCTAAAATTGGGTACTGAAATTGACTCTCTAAACTTCATGACGACATGGCAGGACGGACCGTCGTGGGCACGACGGACCGTCACATACCCTTTTATAGAATGGAGTCTCTGAACTCTGTGACGGAGCAGCAGGACGGACTGTCGCAGGCACCACGTGCCGTCACAGACTGCGTAATCCCAGGCTGGATCGGATTTCTTTAAATGTTTTAAGGTACGTTTTGGACTATTCCTGCTTTAATTACAAAGTTAGTGAGTTAATGTTAATAAATCTAATTACTTGGGGGTTAAAAGAGGTAACCTTGAGTTAATTAGTGGATTATTATTGCCATCTTTTATACTTAATTATATGCTAATTAGGGTAAAAGAAAGAGGGTTTGAATAAGAAAAATAGAAACAACAAGAGAGAGAGAGTGGATCGATCGAGAGAGAAAGAGGAAGAACGCTGCTTTGGGAAATTCTTGCTTTATCAAAATTCTTCGGTGGAGGTAGGTTATGGTTTTCATGCTATTCGTATTAAACTCTTAATAGCAAATGATATGTGTTGGTAGTAATGTAAACCCTTCTATATGCTTAATTGTTTGCTTGCATGAATATGATTATGTAATTGTGATAAAATAAGCATGATGAAGCTATTGAATTCTAAATCTTGAAGCAACCCTAATATACTTGTTAATGATGATGACTTGGTATAAAAGAAGGCTTGAGGAACGAAAGTTGTGAGATTAGGGGATCGGGTTCCACGTTCCGGTACCAGGATAGAAATAGAGGATCGGGTGCCACGTTCCGGCAGCAAGATAGTATATGAGGATCGAAGTGTCACGTTCCAACACCAGGATAGTATATGGATCGGGTGCCACGTTTCGATACCAGGATAGTATATGAGGATCGGAGTGTCACGTTCCGACACCAGGATAGTATATGGATCGGGTGCCACGTTCCGGTACCAGGATAGTATATGAGGATCGGAGTGTCACGTTCCGACACCAGGATAGTGTATGGATCGGGTGCCACGTTCCGGTACCAGGATAGAATGAGGATCGGAGTGTCACGTTCCGACACCAGGATAGTATATGGATCGGGTGCCACGTTCTGGTACCAAGATAGTATATGAGGATCGGAGTGTCACTTTCCGACACCAGGATAGTATATGGAGAGGTGTGTCACGTACCGACACGAGGGGAATAAGGATAATGAATCTTGAAATATGTTAACATACTCAATCTAATGAACCTAATTCCCAAATGAGTATGAAACTGAGGCGTGAGTCCTCATGTGTGAACTTGGCAGTACTTATTAATGATTATAGTACTTGTTGTTGCTGCATGTTGAGTATTTGTGTTTGTAGTGACCCCCTACTTTTATGTTTTCTTCTTGTTATTTGTGGAGTGCAGCAAACGTACAGTCGTCTCCAACTCAACCGCAATTCTAGCCAGTCTTCATTACACCGAATTTTCAGGGTGAGCTAATGCTTCTAGCTTGGACCGGATCATCTTCTTCATGTATTGATGCCTTGAAGTTCCGGCATGGACTAGCTTTTACTTGTTTTAGCTTCTTAGAATACTCTTAGTTTAGTAATTTGATCATAGATGTTCTTGTGTTGATGACTTCCAGATTTGGGGAATAATATATGTTGAATTTTAGAAGTTACTGAATTGGTTTTTATTAATGAGTTTAAGTCTTCACATTACTTTCTGTCGATATTATATTGAATGTTAAGGGTTAGATTGGTTGGTTCGCTCACATAGGAGGGTAAACGTGGGTGCCAGTCGCGGCTCGGTTTTGGGTCGTGACATTCTCAAATTTCTATATTTGGCTATAATGTGGGTGAATTATTCATCATGGCTTGATAGTAGTGAATTCATTAGTAGATTGCTTTGGGCTATTGATTTATGTATAGATCATGATTGAACGGTTTATAGGCTAACTTAATTTGATTATGTTTGTATTGTGTATTGTTGCATTGTTGGTTTGAATTGTGTTGATGGTTATGGGTAATAGCTTTGGTGAAGTAAATTGATTAAAATGTCTAAGGATTGTTGATGATGATGCTAGAAAAGTGGTATGTTGACTTGATATCTTTATATTGTGTGGATTTATATAGATTTGCTATTTATTTATTTGGTCTACTTATGGTGGCGGTGCTTATGTGTTAATAATTTTATCAACATGTCCTTGTAAAAATTAGTTATGAATGTTAGGGCTTGTATGATGATGTGATGTGTTGATGCTTATGTGAAGTAATATGATCATTTTGATTATGTTATTGCTTATATGATTATGTTAGGAGATTTCACGATAAAATACATGTGTATTCATTCATCGTTTGAGGATGTGAAGTGTATTATTGTTGTAATGCTTATGTAATAATATATGAATGTTAACATTATGATTCTTTCTTAAGTGATGGTATGTGGTGATAGAAGTCTACGAATTTTCTTGTATTATGATGTTGCATGCGTATGTGTGAGGTTCAAGCAATCTTTCATTGAATGATTATTTCTGACGATTGTAGAGTATGATGAGTTTCTATATGCGTTCATAGGGTATTTCATGTGGTGGACTTAGTGTTTGTACTTGGTAATTGAATGACACTGTATCAGTGATATGATGAATGAGTATGTTCATTTTGTGGACCTAAGTCCCTCTTCTTGATGCATGAAAGATATGTCAATATATGATCCCTTGACATAGAAGGCTAAATAACCCCGGACTTGTATGTGTATGTAAGATTGAGAAAGACCTTTAACATGGTTAATGTACTACTTAGAAAATCGAAACCTTAATCTAGATCCTAACATAGGTGTAAAAAGTGTTAGACACTGTATTAAGGTCAAATTTAGTGTATACTAGTCATTTAAGAAGTTTAGGAAACAAAAAATCAAATAACTTCCATGACATGGAGAAACTAGTTCAATGAGGTGCTAGTGTTCCTTAGACTATTTTACTAGGTTTTAGGAGTAGTAAATTGTGAATTTTTGTGTAAGGGTATCTAATGTGTATTAGAGTCAATTCATAGTCAAGAATTCTGGTTACGAATCCCAAGGACTAACCAAGGACCCTTTAGGGAGTCCCTTGCATTTGCGCCGAATGCTGCCTAAGGAAGTCTACACAAACGTTTTCCGCCAACGGATCGTGGTCCAATGGATGGGGAATCGATTTCCTCCATCAATGGACACTCAAAATATTTTTGAAAGAGTAATTAATAACCACTCTCTGTAAAAAATGACGGGCCAACAGATGGAGGGTTCTGTGGTCATCCATTGACAAACGAGGCATCAACGTGGTCTCATCTGTGAGACCACTGTTTTTGCTACATGACATTAAGTGAGTTAAATTAATTAATCATGCATTTATTTGATAACTTAGGGGTTAATGTAGGTCAAATAATGTTAATTAACAACATATATAAATATCCTAACCTAATTAAACTAACTTAAGCCCTCGTAATTTCAAAATGCAAATTCTCTTCCTTCTCTCTTCTTTCTCTCTCAAAAGAAAAGAACACTATATTAAGTTACACTGAATGAAGTTTTAGAGATGAAAAACTCAAAAGTTTCTCCATAAATCTTTATCAAATATCTAATTATGGAATTGCTTTTACATTTTGGGACTTCTTTCCTGAAAGGGTTACTTAAAATTGTTTTCAACAGATAAGTTTGCATTTCGGTGTCTTGCAATCTCAAAATTTATCTTTAAATTTGATTTGTTTATGATTTGTGTTGAATTTAATGAATATATTTGCAGTATTATTACACAATATGTTATTTCTTCTTATATTGGTCTAGTTTGTAAACGATGACCTATTTCTTTGAACCCTAAGTTTTCATCTTTAATAGAACAATCTAGTATTGATGTTATTTTTTTTGGTTAATATGTGAATTATTATCCTATGATGTTATTGTCAAAATTTATGAATAGATTGAGATGAATTGTAGTCCTACCATACTAGTTCTTCAGTAATTGACCTAGATGGTGAAGTAGACTATGAACTTTATCCATGTCTCAAATTCTAGGCTATAAATTAGAGTTAAATTGTTCTATAATGGTTCAATTTGCCTTGTTATTATGTTGGTTAAAAATATATGAAGCTATTATACCATTGTTGGGTTAATCTGGAGTTTGGTTATATAAACTTGATGATGGCATTGAAAAGAGGATTGTGTAAGTTTTGTAATATCTATTCATTACTTTAATTATGGTTAGTTGTGATTCTGTAATGATGTTTTATTTATCTAGCCTTATATTAAGATTCATAGGGTTGGTACAATGTTTAATAGAAATATCTTTAATTATGGATTGTGAGCTGTTTGTTAAGATGTAAATGTTATGAGGATGGTGGTAACTTACCAATATGCCTTATTATGAAGTTACTATGTAAATGTGTTAACCTCACATCTATGAATTTTAATGAATGGAAAATAATAATGCAATTCTTATTGAGTTATCATGATGATGATCATATATGGGATAGACCCTATAACCTATATCAAGATATAATTTTTAATAATGTCATTAAAGACATTTCAAAAGGGACTCTAGCATAGCCCCGAGTGAACTAGTGTGAGGAGTGTATGTTCCCACATAGGGAAGGTAGGATAACTAATGTACTCCTGATATTTGAGAGTACAATACATGTAGCATAAAGAGGGTCCCAACTATATCTCTTATTTGTTGGACTATGTTACCCCCAAAAGAATACTAGCTAGTTGATCCACGTAGTTACTATGTTCATGTGTTGGAAGTACCTTGGCAAGTAATCTACATTCCATCGTTGTAGGGTTCCATGACACCGGATTCCACATTAGATTACGTGGTCTACGTTACATAAGGAAAGATTTTTCCAAAAGGAAAAATGAACTAAAGGAATGAACTCTTATTAGGATGTCCTAAGGGGTTTTGCTAAGTCTAGGTAGGCGTATGGGACTCTACCTTAACATTGTACTAGTTAGCCTTGAGGCAAGTCTTAGAAGGATTTTCTTGTATAAATATATTATTATAATAGTATATGATATGTATATGATGATATTGCAAATTGATATACTATATCATTATTTTTTCACTTATGAACAGGTTTTTGATCTCTATTTATAAACTATAATGATATGTACCATTAATGATATGCTTTGTGAAGTCGCACATAGGTCAAGATTCTTGTTGAGTTTTCTAGATTAAGACTATGGGGCTTTCAATAGTTATTAAACTAGTTGACTTAATACGTACTCATGGGTAATGGTCTTGATTTGGTTATGTTGTGATGAACTCTTATTCATGCTTATTGATGTTATAAGTTTATAATAGGGTTGTTGTGACACCTCTAAAATTATTTAGGTGAAGCTTGATATTCACATGTTTGTTATGAGGTTCAAAGTTACTAAATTTGTTTATAATGTTGTATTGAGGAAGTTTCTAAAAATTTAGGTGCATTTGAAGTCAAACGTCAAAGGATGACTAAGATGTTCGACGACTAGTCACCTATGTGCCTCATGTGTGGTTATGTGCCTATATGTGTGTTTCATGAGTTAATGAGGTATTTATATGAGTTTTTTATTTATTGGTGTTGTTTCAAGTTTCATGAAATTTGGAGGTCAAACACACAAGAACGTCCATGACGTTCAAAAGGTTTGCCTTGAAACGACCTTGTGTGTCTTTGCATGTTTTGTTGGGTTTTACATTTTTTTTTGGATTAAACTTATATGGGAGGTCCTAATCTATTATACAAACATATTAGGGTTGGAAAAGTTTGGACAAAATTTCACAAAGACCATTCAAGAGTCTCTGAGGAAGGACCTTCCTGGAGCAAAAAGTTGTCAAGACCAGTCCCAATCGATTGAGGCAAATGAATGATTATTGGCCAGTCGACCCCTTCGACGGGAGTCGTTGGTCAAGACCCAGCTTATGGATATTAATATCCCAATTTTATTCACAATCTCAAACAACGGGCATACAGGACGTTTCGTTTGTGGACAAATGGTCCGTTTGTGGCCATGTCAATGATGGGTCTTTTCCTATACAGCTTCACTTTAAGTTGCAATACTGAATCGGTAAATTCACCCAACGTCTAAATAAGATTTTGGACGGTTAATTTTGTATTTTAAGTGGGTTATATGTCCTAAAAACCTTGATGTATTCATTCTTCCAAATCAAAACCCCAAACACTCTAAAAAAATTCTAGAACTCCATTGAAGCCTAAATTCAAGGAAGAGCTTTGATTGGATATTTGAGTGGTGATTCTTCATGAAATTTGTGTATTGACATCATTGAGGTATTATTTTAATCCTTTAAAATCTATCATCAAGGAGCCCAAAATTCAAAAAGATTTTTAATGTTTTCAAAGATTAATTTTAAATTTTATGATCTATCCATGAGTTCTTGCATTGATTGTTTTTGAATCATTATATGTTCATAATATTGATAGTAATTAGATGATTTTAGTTCAATTATCCTATGAACCCATGTCATTGTTCAACCCTAGTTTCTGACTACTGTATGAGTTAAGTGATATTGTCTTAATACTTATCTATTTTAGTGTGGTTTTCGATAGTCTATCGAATGGTGTAAGAATTATATTCAATTGTTGTATAGGTTGTCTTAGATTGATAAATCTATATTGAATTGACCTAGATTCATAATATATTATGGTTTTTCTATTGAATTGATGTACATGGACATGGGTAAGGGCTTTTTGGTATTGAATTGGATGATTTACTAATGGATTTGAGTAGTTAGAACAGACTAGTGGTAAGCTGCCATAATTCTCTTTATTTTATGTGATACAATTCTTGAATTATGTTGTGATTAGTATGGTCCACTTATGATGGAGGTTCTATATGAATGATATAGCCTTGTAATCGTTACTTTATGTATTATGATGATCTTGGCGTTTTCGCCATTACATGATATAGTGTGATTAAGTATGTATTTAATAATGTTATGTATGACCATATATCTATATGACATAAATGTGAAAGTATGTGTTTCTCTATTTTTTTAGGTGAACATGTTAGAGTACGACTATCTCCTTATGTGTGTGTAGTTTTCAAGTCGATGCATGATTATTCCTACATGAGTAAATGAGTTTTTAAGAAGGTTGTGCTGATTATATTAATGTAGTGTTTAGGATTGCATATAGGTGATAATGGTTATTCCGATGTTCTTCTAGAATGATATGGTATATGTGTTAAAGTGAAGTGGTTGTGTGTGTTGTGTGGTAGACTTATGTCCTTTACTTGATACATGTATGAATGTGAATATGAGATTACACCCTTGATCTTAAGGCAAAACCCTCGTTTTGTGGAAAGGTGTACTTTACCCATTGGGGTATTTTAAAAGCCTTTTAACTATAGTTCATTATATAAGACATGAAAAGTAGTGTGAAATTAAAACTTTTAAAGAAATTTCAGAAAACTAGTGTTTCAAAAATTATAGAGAATCTCATCGTCACAAGAAAACTTAAAGACACGACATGATATCACAGGGACACCGACCTTTACGTTAAAAGGAAATACATAATAAGTCTTCTAATAAGAAATTAAGAAAAGGACTATGCCCTCGAATATATGAGGATATACTTTCCTTAAGACCAACTTTCACAAGCTTCAAATTCTAGTCTTCAACCTTGCATCCAAGACCATTACTTAGGTAGCATAGAAAAGTATGGGGTTAGTACAAAACAATGTATAAGTATGGGTATATGCAAAAACATGTAAAAATGGACATTTTAGTAAAATAAGCGTTAATGCAAAATTCATTTTAGGGGGTTACATTCTCCACCACATAGAACAACATTCTTCCTCGAATGACACTAAAACTTCAAGAACAAGAAAATTAACTTATCATCACATAACACATTACAATAATTTCTCGTACATTCAAAATCAATTCATCTTCTATCGATGGAATGCCTTATTCAAAATTAAACATACGCATATACAACATTTTACACATTTTGAAAATTTAATTCAATACAAAACAATTTTTTTAAAAAATAAGAATTTTAACAGTAAGCATCCGTAGTGAACATGTATTTACTATTAACATGTACAAAATTTCAAATTTCATTCTTTAATCAATTCGTCAAGATGGAATGATCATATGAAGTATAAAACTATATAAACTCATTTCATAAAATAGAAACTATAATCATTAAGATTTAAGGCTTACAGGAACAATCAATTATTGATTAGTTATCCTTCTTATCTATCATCGTGTTGGAAGAGTTCTTCTTTGGAGAATTAGGATCTAGGGAAGCTTGATTGACCTATTTCCCTCTTGATTTTATGTTAGGTCAGTACCTCATCTTCTGGCCCTTATTACCACATGCTAAAAAATCATTCTGGCAAGATACCTACAAAAATTTTCTTACAAAAAGTAGGGCAACTAGCTCTCCCAAAATACTGGCCACCACCTTAGGAATTTCGGTTTGGATCCCTATCTTTATTTCCCATGGACTAATCTTGGTGATAGAACCTCTTCTTAGCCATTTCATTACTAGTTTCATCCAACCTAGGCTTCATACCCTCTTGCCTTATCTCCCTAATTTCGGAAATCTAAATTTGTTGTACATATACCATGAGCCTAAAAATATCAATGTCATTAAGAAGAATTACCCTACGACACTCTTTCTCCACCAACCTAGAATTTACCATCACATATTTCTTCATCCTAGCCCTAGGGTTAGGAACCATGGTTGGGGCATACTTTAGAGTTGGGTGAATTTGAGAGTGTATTCTTGCACACTCATTCCCTCTTGATGAAGGTTCATGAATTCAACCATCTTATTCTCCCTCCACAATAGGGGAATGAACCTACCTATGAAAGCATCTTTGAATTCCTCCTAATAAACCTTACGTCTCTATAAGGGTCTCTCAACCCTCCATTGCTCAAACCACACTTGAGCCACATGTTTGAGTTGATAAGTGGCTAAGTCCTCTTTCTCCCTAGGGGTCACAAAAACAACATCTACCACTTTGAATAACTCATAAATGAAACCATGTGGATGTTCATTAACCGTAGTTCTATGAAAAGTATGGACAAGTAGGAGGGTCCATCCTCATGAAATCCCTAATTCTAGAGGAATGAGTATTAGCATTAGGTTGGGTCCTATCTCCTTTATTGGCTTGGCCAACAAACTTATTATTGATGACATGGGCTTTAGCCGTCACGAGTTGGATAAAGTTCATTAGGGCAGCCAGCAACTCGCATTAGTCATACCCCCCTCAACAAAAGGAACTTGAGGCATAGAAGGCACTTGAGGAACTTCAGGCTCATGGAGTTGTGGAGGCACTTGAGGTTCTTGAAGGGAAACCTCCTCATTCTCTTCCTATAGGCCATCAATAGGAAATTGGCCAACACGGGGAGGGATCCACTCATTTGCTACACTCCCTTCTTCCTTCAAGATATTAATCTCTTCGTATTCATGTACTATAAATACAAAGACAAGAGGTTGAAAAAAGACACCTTTTATGACTCAACTCTAAGGCATGACATTGGAATAGAGAAGAAAGTGAAACTTCTGCCATCCTATTGACTTTTGTCCATGGATGTATCGCGCCTTACACTAATGACTAAGATACTACTAGATGTGGCTTCTGAGTCTTTTAGAACATAAAATATTTCTAATAACCTTTTGCTCTGATACCAAGTTTTTCACAACCCAAAAATCCCCATAGAAGTTTAGGAGAAGCCTCGTTTCGTATCAAGGCGTACTTGACCCTTTAAGGTCTTTTACAAGCCCTTTAACTACTGTTCATTACATAAGACATGAAAAGTAGTGCGTATATAATAATTTTAAAGACATTAAATAAAACAAGTCTTTCATAAATATTTAGTGTATCTCATTGTCCCTAGTAAACTTAAAGACACGACATAATATTAGGGACATGTCCCTTTACATTAAAAGGAAATATATAACAATTATTCTTTAAATAAGAAAGTAAGAAAAGGACTATTCCCTCGAATATATGAGGACATACTTTGCCTTGGGAGAAACTTTCCAAACCTTCACCTTTTAGTATTCAACCTTGCTTCGAAGACCTATACTTAGATAGTATAGAAAAGTATGGCGTTAGTAAAAAATAATGTACTACTATGGCATATGCAAAAACATGCAAAAAGGGACATTTTTTAGTAAAATAATATTTCATGCAAAATAAGTAAAACATTAATAATTTATGAAATAAAACAACGTAAGAAAAATCATATAACACATTGCAGAATTTTCCTTTATTTTACCAAAGAATGCACTTTACAGTAAACTTTTAAACTTCACGGTGAACTAGTTAGGACATTAAAGTGAATGGCGTGATCCAAGTCATATGAACCCTTTTTTCCTTTGAGGTTTCTCTAACCCATGTTATCCTAATATTCCCTAAGGTAAGCCAAGAAGAGACTGCCCATACATCCCCTACAAGGCACACAAAAGTGATCCTTAAGACCACCAACCATAGCCTTACCTCGTGTAGAAATCAAGTCGACATTCTTGGTTAAACAATTTGCAAACATACGTTCGTACAATTTCATATAAGTAGATTTCTCCAATAGTTCTTATAGGTCACACTAAGTGCAACGTGAGGGTAGCATCCCATAAAACTAATCCTAGTATGTTCTCCTAATGTTTTTTCTTTGATTGACCACTTAACCACAACATAACAAAAATAACAGTAAACTATAGAAAAAATTACAGTGATCTAAAGAGTCAAAAGATAGTGAACTTCAAAGGTATTGCCAATAAGAAAGGAGCTCATTTCCATAGAAGTTTCCCCACAGAGGTTATCCTAAGATTCTCCAAGATATGACATGAAGGAAACATCTAAACATCTCCTTCAATACACACCTAGGGGATCGTTAATACTACCAAGCAAAAGCGTACCCCACCCGGGAGAATAAGTCACCACTCAAATCACAAGACATTAGAAGAACACTCAACAAAAACACCAAAGACATCCCTTTTGGAATGCCTACTTAGTGAAATGGATAGATAGCATCCCATAAAACAACGTAACCTATTTATTACACTCTTTTAGAAGGTTTGACACCTAGTCATCGCTTTCTAAAGGTCCAACATAGTGCAATCGATAGATAGCATCCCATACAACCACCTACCCTAAGCAGAACGTTGATTTTAGCAGACATTGTTGATTCAATTATTTTGTGGGGGATAGTTACCTATATATTCCATGAGAGATAGACATAAAATCCTTATTTTAACCCCTATCGGATGAAGGATCCTCACTTGCTTAGGGTAAGGTTGTTCTCGTAGCTTTTAGATGGCTTGCCCAATAGCTACACCTATGCGGGCACATAGATAAAGGATAAGAGATGGCTAATAAGTAACTCATTTCCTATTAACTAGAAGTACTCATCTGAAAAAGCACATTGGAATACAACATCTCAAATCACAAAATGTAACCATCTCTTCTTCATATCCTCTCAGTGTTATACATAACCCCCACAAATTGTAAACATTATACAATATGGGTTAAGGATACCTAGTGAACCATAAATCTCAACTCACGAAGGGAATTCATCCTCCTACCTGTATTAAAAGCTCTTAAAATGTAGTGAGGTTGCTACTAGACACTTCATCTCAACTCACGAAGAGTGTCCACCTCTAATCTCCTCTAATTACTAAACTTAGATTCGTAAATTCATTTAAGTATGTGTGTATACTTGTGAGAACATCTTGCATAGAAGCATCATTTAATTTACATTGACTTCTATACATGCATTGTACCTTTATTCATAAAATCACACATTTCATTTAGACGTAACCTAAGAAAAACATGCGCTTCAAGTTTCACATAAACACAATATAAGAACACTCTTTTTCACCATTTTCTTTCACATATTAAGCCTTCAAAGCCACAATCACAAAACATTCCAAACATAAATATTTTAATAAGGTAAACACCACTACCAAGAAGGTGGACCTTATCACTCGAGAGCAATTTATAATAAAAATCATACAATATAAGCAACTCACCATATACTAAATCCATCACAACTTGTGATTTATTTCTCAATATTTCATCCTATCAAAGAACGAAGGGCGGTAACTAAATCATAATAAAAACACAAGAAAACCCAAATTCATACACTACACAACTATATCCATTTAACCCATTTCTTAAGCTGAAAGATTCAAATATTGATAATCACTAGTTCATTTGTGTTTTGACATTAAAACACATTTAAAAGAAGACCCATGCTTAAAATCAAAGTTAAAAGAGAGTAGGGTTTGAAGACTACTTTGTAAAATCTTTTTCGAAATGACTGCTTCAATGGAAGATGATTCAAGGATGGATACAAACCTCAACGAGAATAAATCCCATTAATTTTTGGTGAAGAAACACGTCCGAATGATCCCTTCTTTCCCTCCTTGAGTATTAGCTCCAATATGGACTTTTAGAGAGTTTTATTTATAGAAGGAGTTTGAATATTTTAACTGAGGGATCTTTTCTAGGTCTAGGACTTAAAACTAACCTAATATAACTTAAAAACCCTAAACAACCACATACCGTTTGTCAACCAACGCCCAGTTTGTTTGGGTAAATAGGTGGAGTCTGTAGACCTCAAACCTTGTAGACCTACAAGTCTAATCGACGGACCAAGTCGACGAGCCGTCGATTGGTAGACACTGCCACGCAGCTTTTGACTCGAATCTTGGGCCCTTCCCTTATGATCCTTTATGGGTCCTAGGTGGCGTCGTGCCCGAACATTAATCCCCTAAAAATAGTTCTATTGGTCTTACAAAATCCCACATCAATTTTGTTTTAAAAAAACACGTAAAACTCACTCAAACAAATTATGACACACAAGCGTTATTTAAGGCACACCTTCCGAACGTCATGGATGTTTGACCTCCAATGTTTTAAAAAAAATTCAAACACTGCCTAAAAAAACTAAAGTAATAAATTTTAACTTCAAATTAACTCAATAAACACTCATGAGGCTCTAATTCATCTTAGTTCATTTTAGGGCGTTACAGACTTAAGGTTTGTTGGCAGGAATGACCTCCTATCATCCATAGAAAAGTCACTAGAGCTATCCTCTTTATCATTGTATACAAGCTCTAGGGGACCTTTTTTGTAAGGTGAATGTGATTCTGTTATGAACTAGATATGGAACCCCTTGGTATGATCCTTTAATGGGAATTACTCTTTCAAAACAAAGTCTATCCCTAAGTGAGTATAATTTAGGATGTGCTCTAGTGAATAAGGACACTGGAGTACAACAAAAATCTTTCATATTTCTTAACCATGTGCCTACATAGGATGTGTAAAAGTTCTACCATTGGCAAGTACAAGAACCTACTTAGAAGTAGGTTATAACTCTGAATTCCATGTTTTTCTACCATGGTCTATGCCAGTTATATATTATTCTCATCTTATGCTATACCAACTAGTATTGGAGAAGTTCTATAAAGTTAAGGTGGTTGCATGGGACGCTATCTCGACATTGGACAATAGGCTAAGAAGATTTTAGTGAGAGTCTCTAGGTCTTCTACAAGACTGATTCTTGAATGTCCTTTTGTGATGAATGTATCTTAAATAAACATATGAATGTAATAACTTAAGTTCTAAAAGCATGTTAAATGAATAAGTACTTATCTACAGTAGTTAAGGGTTGTCTACTAAAGTATGAAGAGGGCATGGGAACGGTCACGTCATATCTTACCTAGATAAGTATGAACAATAAATCTACTTAGGAAAGTTAGTTGAATATGTACAAATTATCCAAACATAGGTAGTCTTAAATGGTGCTTAGGTAATATCTAGGAGATCAAGTATTGGCATTCTCTTCTTTATTTACTTAAGTAAGTCTTTTAATAACCTTTGGAAGGGAAAACGTCATATTATATGTATGTTATTGTTTCAAGTGAGAGTGGTCTTATCCTGGGTAATTTATAGGATCTCTTATATGTGTGTGAAGGTATTATATAGGCGTTCGCTTAACAACTAACTCAAGTGGACCTTAGAATCACCTTCGTAAGGAGGATCTCATATCTACGTGCTTGGTGTATTGTAAGAGTGTGTATCTCATTATTGGTGGTTTTAAGGATCATTTAGGTGTGCTTAGAGAGGGTGTATGTGATCTCTCTTTGTCTTACTTATGTGAGTCATAGGACAACGTTTAGTGGGGAAACTACATGCTAGATTGTGTCCGATGTGAAGATAAAAGACTTCACTGTAACATTGAAGGTACTTCATTGTAAGAGTGATATAGCTCATTGTAAAGTGTTCTTTAAAAATATAAGATATTTCTTAAGGGACTTGTTATGTGTTTATAAGGTGTTAAATGTTGTTCTTATGCTTATAGTATGATATTTAAATCATAAGATTCAAAATTCAATTAAATGTCGATTTTCAATATTTTTATGCATTGTGTCATTCTTAATACATGTGTTTGTACTATTCCATGATTTTATCTATTTCTAAAGGTATTCATAGTTGAAGGTGCTTTTGGAAACGAAAGCTTGGATTATAGGATCTTTCAAGCAAGTTGAAGTATGTTCTCATTTTGCTCGTGGGTACAAATGTCTTTATTTCTTTTATTGACGTATTTTAATTAATTTGGTAGTACTATATTTCTATAGTATGGGTCGTGTCCCGAGTACACTTGTGTCAAAGATTTGATAAGACAAGACTTAATCTATCCTATGAGTTTTATATGAAAAAGTTTTTGAAATATTATTAGAATGTTGTGAAAAGTTTTAATTCCACATTACTTTTCATATGTAAATATGCGCTGAATAATTCTAAAGGGCTTCTACAAGACATCTGAGAGGTCAAGTACACCGTGCCACGATCCAAGAATACCTTTAGCTCTAGGGTATAGTTGCGGGTCTTGAAAAAGATTGTATCAGAGCATCGTCTATGTAAGTGGTCTTAGGAATTGAAAAGTAACATCAGCCACATCTAGTAGATTCTTGACCATCGGTGTGAGTCACGACACATCTGTTGGCAAGAGGATATAAAACGACGGAGTATTCCTTCTTTTCTACTCCGATTTCGTGCTATAAATTATAAGTCATAATTATTTGTTTCTTATAGCTTTCGTTGTGTTTAAAGGATCTGAATACTAGAACGATGGTCGCTAGAAGGTCAAAAGTGGGAAGGAAGAATGAGGAGATTCGTCCTCAAGTTGAGTAAGTTCCTCAAGGTTGTAAAGTGCTCAAGGTAATCATGTTTGTATTGTCGGTGGAGATAATGATGTTCCAGTGGTTCTCCTGGAGATAACTAATAGGGAGATTACAGAGGATTTAAAAATTGTTTCCCGAGATTTCACTACCCAATTTAATATGGTTATTGCGCCTAGTGTGAATGTTTTTGAGAGCACTATGGCATCTAGATTGATAAAATTTGTGAGGATGAATTCTTTTATGTTTTTTCGCCTTAAGGTTGTAGAGGATCCCCAGGAGTTCCTAGACAGAGTGTATGAGGTGTTGAGTGCTATGGGGGTGACTTCCAGGGAGAAGGAGGAGTTAGCTTTCTATCAATTGAGGAAGGTTTCTCCAGGGTGGTACATCAATGAATAGATAATAGGCCAGTTGAATTGGGTTCTATTGAGTGGGAAGAATTTAAAGAAGCTTTTCTAGGAATGTACCTTCCCCCTTAGAGGAAGGAGGTTAAGGTAGAAGAGTTTATCAATCTCAATAAAGGCAATATGAGTGATCAGGAATTATATTTAAAGTTCTTTATGTTGTCTATATATGATTTATCCCTTGTGTCTAACCCTAGGGATGAGATGAATAGGTTTGTGACCGGGGTCGCCGATCTAGTGAGAGAAGAATGTCGTATGGCCATACTATATGAAGAGCTGAACCTTTCAAGACTCATGGTGTATGCCTAATAAATCGATAAGTCTAAACATGGTAGAATTGCTAGAAACTTGAAGAGAAGTGTTTCAAGTGATCAAACTAAGCCTAGGTTCAATAAGAAGGTTGCAACTCAAAAAGAACCTAGGGGTTATAAGGTGACATTTGAGAAAGGAGGTGGATCTCAAAATGGCAAGCCTTTATGTGCTACTTCTAGAAAGAGGCACCTGGGGATGGCTACTGAGTAATGCGAGTTTTTTTGGATGTTTAAAGATGGACACAGAGTGACAGATTGTCTGACTAGATATGGTAAGCAAGTTTCTCCTAATGTTCAAAATGAAGATGCTCGAAAGAAGTGGTATTTATATACACTCCGTACTAGAGGAGCAAAGGTAGATAAGGGTAATAATGATAATAATATGTTCTTATACTTCCTTATTTAGGGTGATGGGTCCCTTGTAAGTGGGGGAGTATGGTTAGTAGATTATATAGAAAATCATAGAAGCTTGTTGCATGTGCATGGTTTTTAAGAGTCTTGCTGGAATTACATTTCATTGATTCCTTGCATGGTGTATGTTATGACGTTATGAATATGTCGAAAAATGTTTTTGTATGATTTTATCATGCATTTAGCATGTTTCCATCATGAATTGCCTAAAATTTTCATTTTGATGAAAAATGTTAAATAATTTATTGTAAAGTTGCCAGGAAAAACCAACTTTTTGTAACGATTTTGCAAAATTGATTAATTCATTCTTTGGTTTAAATATTTTGTAATGTCGCTAGAACTTATGTATATGGTCATGGTAATTAATATTAAAGTAAGTTTTTGCTAGTTAGAACGAAGGACGTGAGTCTTATTGTATAATGTGTTCTAAAATTTCTTCTAGCTTCTAGTTGTGTTATGAGTGTCTTCATTTTGTGAAATTAGTTGTTTGTTTTCTATTATATGTTATGAAGTATTGTTATGAGTTGTTATCTAAATATATACTATTTTAAGTGCTCATAGAGGTGCAAGTGTGGTTCGAGGACGAATGTTGTCAAAGTAGGGGAGAATGTGACACCTCTAAAATGACATAGGGGAAGCTAGATAATAAAATATTTATTATGAGGGTTTAAGGCCTTAAATTTTTATAATATGATATTGAGGAATTGTCTAAATATTTTGGTGCATTGGAAGTCAATAATCAAAGGACGAGCAAGACGTTCGATGACTAGTCACCTATATGCCTCATTTGTGGGTATGTGCCTATATGTGTGTTTCATGAGTTAATGAGGTATTTATATGAGTTATTTTATTGTTTTTAGGCAGTGTGTCATGTTTCATGTACTTTGGAGGTCAAACGTTTAAAAACATCTATCATGTTCAAAAGGTTTTCCTTCAAACGACCTTCCGTGTATTCGAATGTATCGTCGAGTTTTACAATTTCGTTTGAAGAAAATTTATATGGGAGGTCTTAAATTCATATACAAACATATTCTCGTCTTTCTCCCTTCTGTATCTCTCCCATGTTGAATAACACCATTGAGGACAAGGTCAAGGTGGGTTCTAGGGCTAGAATTACAAAAATTTTCTATCATTCTTCATCAAACATTAAGGTATGCGATTACTTTCATCTTTGGGACTTATTTCCCCAAAGGTTTCCTTCAAATTGATTTCAATCGATGAGTTTTCTTGTGGGTCTTCTCCAATCTTGTTATTGAACTTTCAATTAGACTTTTCTATTGTTTCTTTTTATTATTTTGAATAATTATGATTAATTATGACTATATTATACTACTTATTTATGGATTGACTACTTTTTAGAAGATGAACTATACCCCTTAACCCTAGGTTGTGATCTTGAATTGAATTACATAGTAATGATCATTTGACTAGGTTTGTGTTTAAAATATTATCCTATGATGGTACTGTGAAGGCGATTACTATGTTAAATATTGACATTTTATGAAATGGCTCTTTTTTTTTCCTAATGAGGATGGTGTGACCTACAATTTGAACTTCACTAGGACAGAAACATGAGCATGCCTTGGTTTAAAACTTGAGAATTTCTCATTTTAAGAGGGAATGTACCTTTTATTTTTCTTAGGTGTGAACTAATGATACATGTAGGTGTTTTTAGGAGAGATACATTCCATATGGACACCATTAAACATAGAATGGTTGAGTATGACCTTCATGGAACTAGGTCTAACAAATAAAGACCCTTGTTGATTAAATTAACTAAAGTCTATGTGCATTGAAGTATGAGTGCCTAATTAGTTCTTGAAAATTATTGAGATGTCCCTGAGTGTGACCTAATGATATTAGTAAAATGAGTTCTTAATAAATTGAAGTGTAATGACCATGTTATGATTAGGATAATGACGTTCCACATACGAACATGATAATATCCTTTGTGTTTGATGTATTAAAGAGTGAGTGAATGAAAGGTTTGCTTTATTGTGTGAATTGAGTGCTAAAATGATATGAAGATGTGTTCCTTGTAAATTTGGTGAATTGAATTCTATGTGATGATGTCATAGATGTGATGAAATGCTCTATGATGCGCTTAAGTCCTTGTTCTGGTTAAAGTATTTGAAGTTTCATTCGAGGACGAATGTTCCCAAGTGGGGGATATTGTAATTCCCCAAAAAGAGTTAGGGTTTATAGAACCTAACATGTTTGAATAATGTTTTTCATGTCCTAAAATTAATTATTATATGGTATTAAGGTAGTGTGTTATGTTCGAGGTGATTTGGAAGTCAGATGTCATGGGACGACTAAGACGTTTGATGACTAGTCACCTATGTGCCTGATGTGTCTATACATGCATATATTTTTATATAATGAGATTAATAATTATTTTATTGATATTATATGGATTTTAGTGATGTTTAGAGTTCAAAACGTCAAAGAACGTCTAAACGTTAAAAAGATAGCCTAGATACGTTCAAATACGTCTTGATGGGGCGTAGCCTTTTTTGACGTATCTTATGCATACATTTTGGGTGAAACTTGAATACATGTTCCTTAAGTCGTAAATGTACATATTTACATTGGAAACATCCAGGTAAGACATTTTCATTGGCCTCGCAAAGAAACAAAAAGAATGACCGAAGAGATATCGAGAAACTGTCTTGGCAGTGCCAATAGAATGAACCAAATGACACCTAAGTGTTTGAACAAGGGACTGTTTGTGGTGTTTCGTCGATGGACACTTAACCTGGAAAAGGATCAAACCAACAACAGGCCAAGGTTCAATCAAGTGAAGCCACAGACGGCCTGTCGATAGACCTATTGGACGTTGATGGTGCCCGTCGATGGTGGTCTGCAACTTATGCCATAGGACTGCCTTATTAAAGGGGCGAATGAGAAATTCACCCCACCTATAAACTTTACCCATATAGGTTTAATTATCTATTTTGGGTTTGTATAACGGATCAAAAATATGGTCAACCCATTCCCTATCCAATATACAGAAAATAAACTTTCCCTCCAAAACCAATTCTCCCTATAAACCTCCATTGTTGGTGAAGCTCAAGAACAACTTGGATCATAGATTCCTATGATTTATTTATATATTTTTAAAGGTTTTCATGAATACAAAGGTGTAGTGGTCCTTCATCTCTATATAACCTTTCACTTGGGAAGTAAATCTCATTGTTTAAAAGAAGTTTCATGATCAAATTTCTTCTTCATCAATCTAGCCACGAGTTCTTCCCAAAAACCTTTTTAATGGCTTAATAATTTTGAATTTATTTTAATGTATAGGTTTTAACGTGATTTATAATCCAATTGCATTATTAACCACCATGTTCTTTCCCAACATCAATTTAGCCCTTGCATGGACGTTGTGATAATGATTTGTTAATGGTTGAATTGCGATTAACTTATGTTAAATTGTTTATATATGCTGTAATTTACATTAATTAATAATTAATTTATTTTGAAGAATCCATGTGGATCAAAGTATCACGAATTTAGCATGGCTAGTTTTTGTTTTACGTGTTTACTATGACGTTGGTCTTAAATTTTATAAAAGTTTACTTCGATCATGTAAAGTTAATTTTAACTAATGTTTTAGGTTAATATCATGTTTTAAATATGTATACTAATCTGTATGATCAAACTACAGAAGTATTGGCATGAATTGATCTAGTTTCTTATAGTCTATCGATTGATAATACTATGTATGTGATGTGATCTAAATTTTAGATAGATGAAGTATGATTCATTTTGAATATTTAGATATGTATCTACTCCCAAACATGTACATTATTGTTGAAATATGATTGATGATCAAGGCCTTAGTGAATAAGTAGTATCGCCAATTTCCTCTACTCTCCCTTGAATGGATAGTTTAGTGCCTATGTTGGTATCTCGATCTTGGAAGGTTTTATGCATTGTTTCTTTATGTTATGTGTATGATTAGATACTGACCTATTTAGATATTTTTTGATGAAATATGATCTGTAATCCATGCTAGTGAAATTGGTTAATGGTCTATGTCATTGTACATCCTAGCATGTTAATGATGTGTTGTACTAGTTTGTAGCATGGCCTTGTAGTAGCTTATGCATGACTTCAGATATAATTATTATTATTTAGATACTTTCCTAGGTCTGTATATATTGTATATTATAAAATTTTAATCATACCAACTAATGTAATGAATATCAGCAAGTGATTTATGACTGTCTAGTTTCTAATGTGCATGCAATGCCTTGTATTATGTTGTATTATGATCTTGTAGCTACTTGTACATGGTTTCTTTTATTACTATGTTACATTAGATACTGCTTTATATTTTAATTGTTGATGAAAGAATAGAAATGGTCAATGATGACAAAAGGATAAGGGATTGGTAAGAATTGCTATACTTTTGTACTTGTCTACTTCTTTATAGTAATGTTGATGAAACCTTTTATGGAATTGAGCGGTAAGGTCTAATTATGGTGGTGGTGTTTGATTTATTTTCCTTATATATGTGTTGACAATAGTCTTGGAGGCAAATTGATGACTATATGAATGAGTGGTTATGATGATCACCATATCTGTAACCTGTGCAAACTCTTCTTCTTTAGTTGTTAATACAGGTTATGTTACTATTTTTATGACCATGTAAATTGTTATGAAAGAATATGTTTAGGTTCTTCCATTAATGAGGTATTAAATATGGATGACCCCTACCAATGTATCCCTATGTTAATGAGTGAATAGCTAAGACTTGGAATCTTGAATGTAATGTGAAGATTGTCTTGCCCCCTGTAGTAATTAGTATTGTGTCGTCTACGCTTTGTTGTGCATTATAGTTTTAAGAGGGTGGTTGCCTCAAGATGTTATCGAGAGCCATTATGTTATCATGATTACCAATGTACACACAAACTCACTAATTATACAGGCTTACAAGTAGTATGGGTCATGGTGTCTGAATAAAAGGTAGTTCTCATAGTGATTAGTGTTTACTACTACGAATGTTAAATATTGACATTTACTTAAATTACTTCTATATTTTTATGATGAACTTGGTTCGACCTACCATTTGGACATCACTAGGAACGAAAAAAGAGCATGCCTTAGTTTAAAACATGAGAATTTTTCATTTTAAGAGGGAATGGACCATATATTTTTTTAGGGGTGAACTCATGATACATGTAAAGTGTTGAGGATAAGGAAATTGCTACATGTATTCCAATAAACATGGTATGGTTGAGTATGACCTTCATGGCACTAGGTCTAACTAATAAAAACCTTTGTTAATTAAATAAACTTAAGTCTATGTGCATTGAAGTATGAGTGCCAAATTTTTTCTTCAGTATTGTTGAAATCTGCCTAAGTGGGACCTAAACATGGTTGGAATATGAGTTCTTAATTAATTGAATTTTAATGACCATGTTATGGTTAGGAAAAGGATGTTCCTCCAATTAACATAATAAGAGCCTTTGTGTTTGATGCACTAAAGACTAAGTGAATGAAAGATTTGATTTTTGTGTGCATTGAGTGCTAAAATGATTTGAAGATGTGTTCTTTGTAAATTTGGAGCATTAAATTCTATTTTTTGATGTTATAAATGTGATGAATTGCTCTATGATTCACTGAAGTCCTTGTTGTGATTAAAGTATTCTATGTGTTATTTGAGGACAAATATTCCCTAGTAGTGGAAATTGTAAGACCCAAAAATGAGTTAGGGTATCAATAGCATAACATGTTTGCCTTAAGTTTCTATGGTCCTAAAATTACTTATAATATGTTATTCAGGAAGTGTGAAGTTTGAGGTGATTTTGAAGTGAAACATCAAGGGACGACCAAGACGTTCGGCAACTAGTAACATTTGTGCCTCATGAGTCTATACATGGTTATATTTTTATGTCATGAGATTATGAAGTATTAAAATTAGTTATAATCATTTTTATACGCAGTATATGGAGTTTCGTGTAGTATGGAGGTCAAACGTCGATGAACGTCTAAGACGTTTGAAAGATAGCCCTTGAGACGTCCAAGTATGTCTTAGTGGGGCCTAGCCTATCTTGACGTGTTTTATGTTGCGATTTGGGTGAAACATCAATGGAAGTTCCTTGAATGATAAATATATACATAAAGTCCAGGTAAGACTTCTCTAGGGCCGCGCAACCGGGCCCACAAGATGGACCCAAAGGTTGTTAAGACACTTCCTTGGCATTGTAGATCGACTGAACCAAACGATGCATAAATAGTTGACCAACGGACCATTGGTGGGGTCTCCTCGATGAAAATTAAGCTTGTGAAAGTATCAACCTATAAAAAACAAAGTTCCAACCGACTGAATCCACATACGTCCCATCAATGGACCTACAAGCTGTAGATGGTGCTCGTAGATGGTGGCCTGCAAAAGATGCCATGTGGGTGCCGCATTAAATGGGTAAATGTGAAAGTCACCCCAAATCCTAAATTTATAATATTATGTTTAGTTAGATATTTATGGGTGTATATAAGGGATCAAAAATGTGATCCACCCATTCCAAATCCCATATATAAAATAGACTATCCATGTAAAACCATTTCTCCCTAGAGACCTCCATTGTTGGTGAAGCTCAAGAATAGCTTGGAGGTTTGATTCCTATGCTTTATTTATCAAGTGTTTAAGGTTTTCATGAATATAAAGGTATCGTGATCCTTCATGTATAAGAACCTTTCACTTGAAGAGATAATCTCAATGTTTTCAAAAATGTTTCATGATCAAACCTCTTCTTGTTCAATCTAGCCGTGGGTTCGTTCTAAAAACGGTTTGAATGTCTTAATCATAATGAATCTATGTTAATGTATTGGTTTTAACGTGATTTTTAAACCAATTGAATTATGAACCCATGTTTCCCTAAATCGATTTATCCCTTGCATGGTTATTTTGATCATGCCTTATTAATAGTTGAATTATGATCCTCTTACGTTGAATTGTCTATATCTAGTGTTATTCACATGAATTAATCATAAATTTATGATGAAGGATCCATGTGGATCAATGTATGAAGAATTTAAAATTGATAGTTTTTGTTTTATGTGTTTACTTTAATGTTGGTCCGAAATTGTATAAAAGTGGAATTCAATAATGTTAAGTTACTTGTAACTAATATTTTAGGTTAATATAATGTTTGAAATATGGATAGGATTATCATATGATCAAATTAAATAAGTATTGGTGTTAATTGATCTAGTTTCTTCTCGTCTATCGATTGATAATACTATGTATGTGATATCATATAGATTTTATGTTAGATTAAGTATGATTTTTTTTGAATAATGATCTATATAGATACTTCATAAAATGTACATTATTGTTTAAGTATGATTGATGATCAAGTCCTCAGGGAATTAGTAGTATTGCATATTTCCTCTTCTCTATCTTAAATGGATAATTTAGTCCCTACGTTGGTATCATGATCTTGTAGGGATCTAAGCATGCTTTAAATATGTTATGTGAAACAATATCTACTGCCATAGATTGATATTTTTGAATAAATATGATCTATAATACTTGCAAGTGAAATTCGTTAATGGTCTATGTCCTTCTACATCGTAGCATGTTAATGATGTGTAGTGGAAGTTTGTAGCATGGCCTTGTAGTAGCTTATGCATGACTTCATATATGATTATTTTACTTCATATACTCCCCTAGGTTGTTTTATTTTGTATATTATGAATGTTAATCATGGAAATAAAATTAAAGAATATTAGCAAGTCATTTATGACTCTCTTCTTTCTAATGTGCCTGCAATGCCTTGTATTATGTTATATTATGATCTTGTAGCGATATGTACATGGTTTATTTTATGATATGGTACTTTATCTATTACCCTTTATTAAAAGTGTTGGTGAACGGATAGAATTTGTCAATGATGACCAGAGCCTATGGGATTGGTAAGAATTGCTATACTTTTCTTCTTCTCTAATTCTTTATAACGATTATGGAGAAGCCTTGTATGAAATTGTTTTGTATGGTAAACTTATGGTGGCGGTGTTTAGTTTATTGTCATTATATATGTGTTAACCATATCCTTGAAGAAGAACTGATGAGTATATGAATGAGTAGTTATGATAATGACCTTATGTATAACTTGTGCCTAGTCTTGTAATTCTGTTGTGAATCTAGGTTGTTTTACTATTGTTATGAACATGTAAATGGGTACGAAAAGATCATGTGTATGTGTAACGACCTGTTTAGTCGTTTTGAGCAGCAGATTTTATTTCTGGAAAACTGGCTGAGACGATGGACCCCACGACGTACCGTCATGGGCACGACGGACCGTCGCAGGGTCTCGTTTCAAAACACTTAGAAATTCTGAAATTTGGGTACTGAAATCGACTCTCTGAACTTCGTGACGACATGGCAGGACGGACCGTCGTGGGCACGACAGACCGTCACAGACCCTTTAATAAAATTGAATCTCTGAACACTGTGACGGAGCAGCAGGACGGACCGTCGCAGGCACGACGGGCCGTCACAGGCTCCGTAATCCCAGTCTGGGTCGGATTTCTTTATATGATTTAAGGGACGTTTTGGACTATTCTTGCCTTAATTATTTAGTTAATGGGTTAATGTTAATAAGTCTAATTACTTGGGGGTTAAAAGAGATAACCTTGAGTTAATTAGTGGGGTATTATTGCCATCTTTTATACTTAATTATATGCTAATTAGGGTAAAATAAAGAGGGTTTGAATAAAGAAAAATAGAAAGAACAAAGAGAGAGAGAGGATTGAACGAGAGAGGAGAAACGAAGAGGAAAACACAAAGCTTTGGGAAATTGCTTGCTTGATCACTAGTCTTCGGTGAAGGTAGGTTATGGTTATTTCATGCTATTCGTAGTAAACTCTAAATAGCGAATGATATGTATTGATAGTATTGTATACCCTGCTATGTGCTTAATTGTATGCTTGCATGAATATGATTATGTAATTGTGAATAAATAAGCATGATGAAGCTATTGAATCCCAAATCTTGAAAAGAAACCTTAATCTACTTTGTTAATGATGAACGAAAGTGGTGAGATTAGGGTATCGGGTGCCACGTTCCGGTACAAGGGTAGAAATAGAGGATCGGGTGCCACGTTCCGGTACCAGGATAGAATGAGGATCGGAGTGTCACGTTCCGACACCAGGATTGTATATGGATCGGGTGCCACGTTCCGGTACCAGGATAGAATGAGGATCGGAGTGTCACGTTCCGACACCAGGATAGTATATGGATCGGGTGCCACATTCCGGTACCCGAATAGAATGAGGATCGTAGTGTCACGTTCCGACACAAGGATAGTATATGGATCGGTTGTCACGTTCCGACACCAGGGTAGTATATGGAGCGGAGTGTCACGTACCGACACGAGGGGAATAAAGATTAAAAATCTTGAAATATGTTAATGAATTCAATCTAATGAATCTAATTCCCAAATGAGTATGGTAATTGAGGCTTACGTCCTCATGTGTGAACTTGACGGTAATTGTTAGTGATATAGTACTTGTTGTTGCTACATGTTGAGTATCATAGTTGGTTTTATAATATTACTTGATATATATTGTCTTCTATTTTGAGTTGGCCGATGATATCTACTCAGTACCCGTGTTTTGTACTGACCCCTACTTTTATGTTTTCTTCTTTGTTATTTATGGAGTGCAGCAAACGTGCCGTCATCTTCTACTCAACCGCAATTCTAGCCAGTCTTCATCACATCGGATCTTCAGGGTGAGCTAACGCTTTTACCTTGGACTGGAGTTTCTTCCTCATGTCTTGATGCCTTGATTTTCTGGCATGGACTAGCTTTTTACTTGTTTTAACTTCTTAGATACTCTTAATTTAGTAATTTGATCATATATGTTCTTGTGATGATGACTTCCAGATTTTGGGGAATAATAGTTATTGAATTGGTTTTTATTAATGAGTTTAAGTCTTCCGCATTACTTTCTGTTGATATTATATTGAAATGTTAGGGTTTAGATTGGTTGGTTCGCTCACATAGGAGGGGAAGTGTTGGTGCCAGTCGCGGCTCGGTTTTGGGTCGTGACAAACTTAGTATCAGAGCATTAGGTTCGTTGGTCTCATCATACAAGAACGAGTCTAGTAGAGTCTTAAGGAACGATAGGGGGACGCCTTTACTTTTCTTTGAGAGGCTATAAGACTTTAGGAAAATTCCATTCTTTCTTTCTTTCTTTCTTTCTTTCGTGCTACTACTTGAATCCAATTGGTATCTAGGTGATACAAATTGGTATCTGACCATCTTCACTCTATTTCGCAGATGGTTAGAACTAGAGCAACGATTGCACCAACACCAACATTGGCAAGAGAAGAAACGTCTGAGCCAGCCACTGGGGCTGTGGCTCGAGGAAGAGCAGTGGCAAGAGGCCGTGGTAGAGGTTGTGGGAGGACGTCCTCTAGAGGGAGAGGACGAGTACCTAGCCCATCTGATGCTAGGGCGGTGAATCCTCCACCGACTGAGGAAGTAGTAAGAGAGGGTGAGGTAGGGGAGAATGAACAAGTGCAAAATGAGGAATTGCCACCCCAACCTACCCCAGAGATGATCAATCAGGTTCTTGCTTATCTTAGTGGGTTATCTGATGAGGGTAAGGCACCTCCAGTGGTTTCTACACCAACACCTCTGGTTTCACAGGTACGACATGTCGCTGCTGCGGCTCCCCGCATGGATGCCTCATTGGAAATACGCACATTTCCTCGTCTGACTACATGGCCTATAATGACAAATGATCAGCATGAACTTTTTAGTAAGTTCTTGAAATTGAAACCTCCAGTCTTCAAGGGTGCTGAATCGGAGGATGCCTATGATTTTCTGGTTCACTATCATGAGCTACTACACAAGATGGGTATAGTAGAACGGTTTGGTGTTGAGTTTGTGGCTTATCAGTTCCAAGGAAACGCCAAAATGTGGTGGCGGTCACATGTAGAGTGTCAACCAACAGAGGCACCACCTATGACTTGGGCCTCATTCTCTAGCTTGTTTATGGAGAAGTATATCCCCCGGACTTTGAGGGATAGGAAAAGAGATGAGTTCTTGAGCCTAGAGAAAGGTAGGATGTCGGTTACTGCTTATGAGGCTAGTTTTCGCGCACTATCCAGATATGCCATTCAACTTTGTTTCAGTCCACAAGAGCGGATTCACCGTTTTGTGAAGGGGTTGAGGTCAGAGTTGCGGATTTCAGCCTTACAGGTAGCGGCTACAGCGAAATCCTTTCAGGAAGTGGTAGACTTCGTAATAGAGGTGGAAGGAGTAAATCCAGATGACTTCGCCATGGCGTCGACATCAAAAAGGTTTCGAAAAGGAGGTGAGTTTAATGGCTCTTATTCTAGAGGACAGGGTTCCGGAGGTTACTCAGTCCGACCAATTCAGTCTTCAATACAAACTGTAGTTGGGGGTCCACCTCAGACCGGTCAACACTTCTCTGAGAGGCCGATGCTTGAATACAGAGAATGTTATGGATGTGGGGAGACTGAACACATTTAGAGGTATTGTCCAAAACAGAGTTACAGACCTCCAATGGTTAGAGGTAGAGGTGGTTATGGAAGAGGCCGTCATTTTGGAGGACGCAGTGGTCGAGGTAATGGTGGTCACCAAAACGGCCGGGGTGATGGGCAAACTGGAGCCACTACATCACAACATGGTAGGGGCAACGGGCAAACAAACGAAAGGGCCCATTGTTATGTTTTCCCTGGGAGATCGGAGGCGGAGACATCTGATGCTGTTATCACAGGTAATCTTCTGTTTTGTGATTGCATGGCTTCTGTATTGTTTGATCCTGGATCCACATTTTCTTATGTATCTTCCTCATTTGCTAATGGTCTTAATTTACATTGTGAATTACTTGATATGCCTATTCGTGTTTCTACTCCGGTGGGTGAGTCAGTGATAGTTGAAAAGGTATATAGGTCTTGTTTGGTGAATTTTGTGGGGAGCAACACTTATGTAGATTTTGTTATCTTAGAAATGGTTGACTTTGATGTAATTCTGGGTATGACTTGGCTTTCTCCGAATTTTGCGATCTTGGATTGTAATGCTAAAACTGTGACGTTAGCCAAGCCTGTGAGAGATCCGTTAGTGTGGGAGGGTGACTACACTTCCAATCCGGTTCATATCCTCTCCTTTCTTTGTGCTAAGAGAATGGTTAGTAAGGGTTGTTTAGCTTTCTTGGCACACCTCAGGGATGATACCACCCAAGTACCTTCGATTGAGTCAGTTTCGGTAGTCCGTGAGTTTTTGGATGTGTTCCCTGCAGATCTTCCTGGTATGCCACCGGATAGGGATATTGACTTCTGTATTGATCTTGAACCAGGTACTCGACCCAATTCTATACCCCCTTACAGAATGGCTCCCGCGGAGTTAAGAGAGTTAAAGGCCCAACTTCAAGAGTTGTTGAGCAAAGGCTTCATTAGACCAAGTGCATCTCCTTGGGGTGCTCCGGTTTTGTTTGTGAAGAAGAAGGATGGGAGTTTTCGAATGTGCATAGACTACCGGCAGTTTAACAAGGTAACTATTAAGAACAAGTATTATCTTCCTCGCATTGATGACTTGTTCGATCAGTTACAAGGTGCTTGTGTCTTCTCTAAGATCGACTTGAGATCCGGTTATCATAAATTTAAAATACGGGCAATGGATGTACCAAAGACTGCTTTTCGAACCAGGTATGGGCATTACGAATTTTTAGTGATGTCTTTTGGTCTTACGAATGCCCCTGCAGCGTTCATGAGCTTGATGAACGGGATTTTTAAGCCATATCTGGATCTCTTTGTAATCGTATTTATTGATGATATACTGATATACTCTAAAAGTAAGAAGGAACATGAGGAGCATTTGAGAATTGTATTGGAAATGTTGAGGGAGAAAAAGCTTTATGCCAAGTTCTCTAAGTGTGAGTTTTGGCTAGATGTAGTGTCCTTCTTGGGGCACGTGGTTTCTAAGGATGGAGTGATGGTGGATCCTTCTAAGATTGAGACAGTGAAGAATTGGGTAAGACCTACTAATGTGTCAGAAATAAGGAGCTTTGTTGGGTTAGCTAGCTATTACCGTCAATTTTTCAAGGGATTCTCTTCCATCGCTTCCCAATTGACGAACTTGACTAAGCAGAATGTTCCATTTGTATGGTCGGACGAATGTGAGGAAAGCTTTCAGAAGCTCAAGACCTTGTTGACTACCGTACCTATCCTTACCTTGCCAGTAGAGGGTAAGAACTTCATTGTTTATTGTGATGCATCCTATTCTGGTTTGGGTGCAGTGCTAATGCAAGAGAAGAGTGTAATTGCTTATCCTTAAATGCAATTAAAGGTGCATGAACGTAACTATCCGACCCATGATTTGGAATTGGCCGCGGTAGTATTTGCATTAAAGCAATGGAGGCACTATTTATATGGGGTTAAGTGTGAGGTCTATACGGATCATTGTAGCCTACAGTATGTCTTTACTCATAAAGATTTGAACTTGAGACAGAGGATATGGATGGAACTACTGAAGGACTACGGCATCAGTATTTTGTATCATCCGGGAAAAGCGAATGTTGTGGCAGATGGTTTAAGTAGAAAGGCGGGAAGCATGGGAAGTCTAGCTCACTTGCAGGCTTCTAGACGCCCATTGGCTAGATAAGTTAAGATTCTGGCTAATGACTTTATGAGATTAGAAGTAAATGAGAAGGGAGGATTTTTAGCTTGTGTGGAGGCAAGATATTCCTTCCTTAAGAAGATCAAGGGAAAGCAGTTTAATGATGAGAAATTGATCCGGATCCGAGATAAAGTGTTGCAAGGAGAGGCTAAAGAAGCAACAATCGATGAGGAAGGTGTTTTGACGATTAAGGGAAGGGTATGTGCACCCCGCGATGATGATTTGATCGACACTATTCTGACAGAGGCTTATAGTTCAAGGTACTCGATACATCCGGGTGCAACCAAGATGTATCGTGACCTAAAGCAACACTTTTGGTGGAGTAGAATGAAGCGTGATATTGTTGATTTTATTGCCAAATGTCCAAACTGTCAACAAGTAAAGTATGAACACCAGAGGCCCGGAGAAACACTTCAGAGAATGCCCATTCCTGAATGGAAGTGGGAGAGAATTGCAATGGATTTCGTGGTTGGTCTTTCAAAGACATGGGTAAGTATGACTCTATTTGGGTGATAGTTGATAGGTTAACTAAGTCTGCTCATTTCATTCCGGTCAAGGTGAATTACAATGCAGAGAAGTTATCCAAACTTTACATCTCAGAGATTGTTCGATTGCATGGGGTTCCACTCTCCATCATATCAGATAGAGGTACGCAGTTTACTTCTATGTTTTGGAAAACATTGCATGCGGAATTGGGTACTAGGTTGGACCTTAGTACCGCATTCCATCCTCAGACCGATGGTCAGTCTGAGCGAACGATTCAAGTGTTGGAGGATATGCTTCGTGCATGTGTGATAGAATTTGGTGGTCATTGGTATAACTTCTTACCTTTAGCAGAATTTTCATACAACAATAGCTATCACTCAAGAATTGATATGGCCCCATTTGAAGCATTGTATGGTAGGAGATGTAGGTCTCCCATTGGGTGGTTTGATGCATTTGAGGTTAGACCTTGGGGTACTGACCTTTTGAGGGATTCATTAGAGAAAGTGAAATCTATTCAAGAAAAGCTTTTAGCGGCGTAAAGTAGGCAAAAAGAATATGCAGATCGAAAGGTTAAAGACTTAGAGTTCATGGAGGGTGAGCAAGTCTTGTTGAAGGTTTCGCCCATGAAAGGGGTGATGCGGTTTGGTAAAAGAGGTAAACTAAGTCCGAGGTATATTGGTCCCTTTGAAGTAATTAAGCGAGTAGGGGAGGTGGCTTATGAGTTAGCCTTTCCTCCAGGGCTGTCCGGAGTGCATCCGGTATTTCATGTGTCTATGTTGAAAAGGTACCATGGGGATGGAAACTACATCATTCCTTGGGATTCAGTTCTGCTTGATGAAAATTTTTCTTATGAGGAGGAGCCTGTTACTATTTTAGATAGAGAAGTTCGCAAGTTGAGGTCAAGGGAGATTGCATCCATCAAGGTGCAATGGAAGAATCGGCCGGTTGAAGAAGCCACTTGGGAGAAGGAGGTCGATATGCAAGAAAGATACCCGTATCTGTTTAAAGATTCAGTTACTCCTTCTCGGCTTTGTTTTTCTTCTTGTTATTGTTTGAGGAGAAACGATGGTAAATTGGTATCTATTGTAACGACCTGTTCAGTCGTTTTGAGCAGCAATTTTATTTCTGGAAAACTCGCTGAGACGACGGACCCCACGACGGACCGTCGCAGGGTCTCGTTTCAAAACACTTACAAATTCAGAAATTTGGGTACTGAAATCGACTCTCTGAACTTCGTGACGACATGGCAGGACGGACCGTCATGGGAACGACGGACCGTCACAGACCCTTTAATAAAACTGAATCTCTGAACACTGTGACAGAGAAACAGGACGGACCGTCGCAGGCACGACGGGCCGTCACAGGCTGCATAATCCCAGTCTGGGTCGGATTTCTTTAAGTGATTTAAGGGACGTTTTGGACTATTCTTGCTTTAATTATTCAGTTAATGGGTTAATGTTAATAAGTCTAATTACTTGGGGGTTAAAAGAGGTAACCTTGAATTAATTAGTGGGGTATTATTGCCATCTTTTATACTTAATTATATGCTAATTAGGGTAAAAGAAAGAGGGTTTGAATAAAGAAAAATAGAAAGAACAAAGAAAGAGAGAGGATTGAACGAGAGAGGAGAAACGAAGAGGAAAACACAAAGCTTTAGGAAATTGCTTGCTTGATCACTAGTCTTCGGTAGAGGTAGGTTACGGTTATTTCATGCTATTCGTAGTAAACTCTTAATAGCGAATGATATGTATTGAAAGTATTGTAAACCCTGCTATGTGCTTAATTGTATGCTTGCATGAATATGATTATTTAATTGTGAATAAATAAGCATGATGAAGCTAGTGAATCCCAAATCTTGAAAAGAAACCCTAATCTACTTTGTTAATGATGATGCCTTGGTATAAAAGAAGGCTTGATGAACGAAAGTGGTGAGATTAGGGGATCGGGTGCCGCGTTCTGGTACCAGGATAGAAATAGAGGATCGGGTGCCACGTTCCGGTACTAGGATAGAATGAGGATCGGAGTGTCACGTTCCGACACCAGGATAGTATATGGATCGTGTGCCACGTTCCGGTACCAGGATAGAATGAGGATCGGAGTGTCACGTTCCGACACCAGGATAGTATATGGATCGGGTGCCACGTTCTGGTACCAGGATAGAATGAGGATCGGAGTGTCACGTTTCGACACAAGGATAGTATATGGATCGGGTGTCACGTTCCGACACCAAGGTAGTATATGGAGTGGAGTGTCACGTACCGACACGAGGGGAATAAAGATAATGAATCTTTAAATATGTTAATGAATTCAATCTAATGATTCTAATTCCCAAATGAGTATGGTAATTTAGGCTTGCGTCCTCATGTGTGAACTTGACGGTAAATGTTAATAATATAGTACTTGTTGTTGCTACATGTTGAGTATCATAGTTGGTTTTAATATTATTTGATATATATTGTCTTCTATTTTGAGTTGGCCGATGATATCTACTCAGTACCCGTGTTTTGTACTGACCCCTACTTTTATTATTTATTCTTTGTTATTTGTGGAGTGCAAAAAACGTGCCGTCATCTTCAACTCAACCGCAATTCTAGCCAGTCTTCGTCACATCAGATCTTCAGGGTGAGCTAACGCTTTTAGCTTGGACTGGACTTTCTTCCTCATGTCTTGATGCCTTGAAGTTCCGGCATGGACTAGCTTTTTACTTGTTTTAGCTTCTTAGATACTCTTAGTTTAGTAATTTGATCATAGATGTTCTTGTGATGATGACTTGCAGATTTTGGGGAATAATAGTTATTCAATTGGTTTTTATTAATGAGTTTAAGTCTTCCGCATTACTTTCTGTTGATATTATATTGAAATGTTAGGGTTTAGATGTCACGACCCAAATCGGGGACGCAACTGGCACCCACATTTACCCTCCTATGTGAGCGAACCAACCCATCTAAACCTTAACATTTCAAGATATATCAACAGAAAATAATGCGGAAGACTT
Source organism: Solanum corneliomulleri (assembly GCA_027704805.1). NCBI lineage: Eukaryota > Viridiplantae > Streptophyta > Magnoliopsida > Solanales > Solanaceae > Solanum > Solanum corneliomulleri. The sequence continues at coordinate 26,298,920 of JAKWIY010003062.1, forward strand.
AAACTCATTAATAAACAATTCAAAACTATTATTATTATCCCCAAAATCTGGAAGTCATCATCACAAGAACATCTATCTCAAATTGCTAAACTAAAACTGTCTAAGAAGCTAAAACAACTACTAGCTAGTCCATGCCGGAAGTTCAAGGCATCAAGACGAAGACCAAGTCCAAGCTAGACGCATTAGCTCACCCTGAATTTCCGTAGGTAGTGAAGACTGGCTAGATCTACTATTGAGTTGAAGTTGACGGAACGTTTGCTGCATTACACAAATAACAAAGAAGAAAACGTAAAAGTAGGGGGTCAGTACAACCACAATTACTGAGTAGATATCATCGGCCAACTCAAAATAGGGAACAGTATATATCAATAATAATGTAAATCAACTACAATACTCAACATGTAGCAATAACAATATTAATTCATCAATAAATACAACCGAGTTCACAAATGAGGACTCAAGCCTCAATACCATACTCATTTGGGAATTACGTTCATTTAGATTGAGTATGTTCATTATCTTTCAAGATTCATTATCTTTCTTCTTCTCTTGTGTCGGTACGTGACACTCCGCTCCTCTATTCTATCCTGGTGCCGGAACGTGGCACTCCGATCCTCATATACTATCCTAGTACCGGAACGTGGCACCCGATCCATATACTATCCTGGTGTCGGAACGTGACACTCCGATCCTCATTCTATCCTGGTACCGGAACGTGGCACCCGATCCATAATTCTATCGTGGTGTCGGAACGTGACACTCCGATCCTCATATTCATTCTATCCTAGTACCGGAACGTGGCACCCGATCCATAATTCTATCCTGGTGTCGGAACGTGACACTCCGATCCTCATTCTATCCTGGTACCGGAACGTGGCACCCGATCCCCTAATTCATCAAGCCTTCTTTTATACTAAGGCATCATCAATCTCATTATATAATATATCAAGCCTTCTTTTTATTATACTAAGCATCATCAATAACAACTGAATTAGGGTTCTTTCAAGATTTGGGATTCAATAGCTTCATCATGCTTTGTTAATTCATCACAATTTCATATTCATATTCATGCAAGCTTACAATTAAGCACATAGTAGGTTTACAATACTATCAACACATAACATTCACTATTAAGAGTTTACTACAAGTAGCATGAAACCATAACCTACCTCCACCAAAATTGAATTCAAACAAGCAAATTCCTCAAGCTTTGATATTCCTCTCGTTCTCTTTCTCCTCTCACGTTCAAACTCTCTTTCCCTTGTTCTTTCTGTTTGTTTTTATTCAAACCCTCCTTCTCTTACCCTAATTAACATATAATTACGTGTAAAAGAGGACAATAAAACCCACTAATTAACTTAAGGTTACCTCTTTTAACCCCCAAGTAATTAGACTTATTATATTAACCCTCTAACTTTATAATTAAGGAAGAATAGTCCAATGCGTCCCTTAAAATGTGTAAAGAAATCCTATTTCTGCCTGGGATTTGCGCAACCTGTGATGGGCCGTCGTGCCTGCGACGGTCCGTCACGATGGTCGTCGCAGCCTCCCAAAATCCAGGTGAACTGTGATGGCCCGTCACACCAGTGACGGTCCGTCCTGCACCTCCGTCCTGACGGTCAGAAACTCGTTTCTTGTACCAAATTCTCAAAAGTTGAAGTGTTTTGCAACGGGAACTCACGACGGTTCGTCGTGGATGTGACGGCACGTCCTGCAGGTCCGTCACAATTTACAGAGAGTCGATTTTTAGTATCCAATTTCAGAATTCTAAGTATGCTGAAACGATGCACGCAACACCTCGACGGGCCGTCGTGCCTGTGACGGTCCGTTGTAGTGCCCGTAGTCTTGGCCAGTTTTTCCAGAAATAAAATCTGCTGCTCAAAACGACTAAACAGGTTGTTACAATAGATACCAATTTACGCCATCGTTCGTCCCCGAACGATCAAAGAAGAAAACAATGGTGAAAAGGAGTACCACCTGAATCTGTAAACAGATGTGGGTATTTTTCTTTCATATCTGCCTCCTTCTCCCAAGTAGCCTCTTCAATCGGTCGATTCTTCCATTGAACTTTGATGGATGCAATCTCTCTCGTCCTTAACTTGCGAACTCTCTATCTAATATAGCAACCGGTTCCACTTCATAAGTCAAGTTCTCATCCAACAAAACTGAATCCCAACGGATAATGTAGTTCCCATCTCCGTGGTATCTCTTCAACATGGACACGTGAAACCCGGATGCACTCTCGGACAGCCCTGGGGGCAAGGCTAATTCATAAGCCACCTCCCTATTCGCTTAAGCACTTCAAATGGTCCAATATACCTTGGACTTAACTTACCTCTTTTACCAAAACCGCATCACCCCTTTTCATGGGTGAACCATCACAAGACTTGTTCACCTTCCATGAACTCCAAGTCTCTAACCTTCCGGTCTGCATACTCCTTTTGTCTACTTTGCGCCGCTAGAAGCTTTTTCTTGATGCGCTTCACCTTATCTAACGATCCCTCAAGAGGTAAGTACCCCCAAGGTCTAACCTCAAATGCATCAAACCACCCAATGGGAGATCTACACCTCCTCCCATACAATGCTTCAAATGGGCCATATCAATACTGGAGTGATAGCTATTATTGTATGAAAACTCTGCCAAAGGTAAGAAGCTATCCCATGGCCACCAAACTCTATCACACATGCACGAAGCATATCCTCCAACACTTGAATCGTTCGCTCAGACTGACCATCGGTCTGAGGGTGGAATGCGGTACTAAGATCCAACCTAGTACCCAATTCATCATGCAAGGTTTTCCAAAACTTAGAGGTAAACTGCGTACCTCTATCTGATATGATGGATAGTGGAACACCATGCAATCGAACGATTTCTGAGATGTAGATTTTTGTTAACTTCTCTGCATTGTAAGTCACCTTGACCGGAATGAAATGAGCAGACTTAGTTAACCATCAAACAATCACCCAAATGGTCATACTCCCATTGTCTTTGGAAGACCAACCACAAAGTCCATTGCAATTCTCTCCCACTTCCATTCCGGAATGGGCATTCTTTGAAGTGTTCCTCCGGGCCTTTGGTGTTCATACTTTACTTGTTGACAGTTTGGACACTTGGCAATAAAGTCAACAATATCGCGCTTCATTCTACTCCACCAGACGTGTTGCTTTAGGTCGCGATACATCTTGGTTGCACCCGGATGTATAGAATACCTTGTGCTATGAGCCTCTGTCAGAATAGTGGTGATCAAATCACCGATGCGGGGTACACATACCCTTCCCTTGATACTCAAAACACCTTCCGCATCGATTGTTGCTTCTTTAGCCTCTCCTTGCAACACTTTATCTCGAATCCGGATCAATTTCTCATCATCAAACTGCTTCCCCTTAATCTTGTCAAGGAAGGAGGATCTTGCCTCCACACAAGCTAACAGTCCTCCCTTCTCATTTATTTCTAACCTCATGAGGTCATTAGCCAAGATCTGCACTTCTCTAGCCAATGGGCGTCTAGAAGCTTGCAAATGAGCTAGAATTCCCATGCTTCCGGCCTTTCTACTCAAGGCATCTGCCACAAAATTGCTCTCCTTCCCCGATGATACAGATAGTGATATCGTAGTCCTTCAGTAGTTCCATCCATCTCCTTTGTCTCAAGTTCAAATCTTTCTGAGTAAAGACATACTGTAGACTACGATGATCCGTATAGATTTCACCTTAACCCCATATAAGTATGCCTCCATTGTTTCAATGCAAACACTAACCGCTACCGCGGCCAATTCCAAGTCATGAGTTGGATAGTTACGTTCATGCACTTTTAATTGTCTTGAAGCATAAGCAATCACGTTCTTCTCTTACATTAGCACTGCACCCAACCCGAGTAGGATGCATCACAATAGACAATGAATTTCTTACCCTCTACCCGGCAAGGTAGGATAGGTGCAGTAGTCAACAAAGTCTTGAGTTTCTGAAAGCTTTCTTCGCACTATATCGACCATACAAATGGAACATTCTGCTTAGTCAATTTCGTCAATTGGGAAGCAATAGAAGAGAATCCCTTAACAAATCGGCGGTAGTAGCTAGCTAACCAACAAAACTTCTTATTTCTGACAAATTAGTGGGTCTTACCCATTCTTCACTGTTTCAATCTTAGAAGGATCTACCATCACTCCTTCCTTAGAAACTACATGCCCCAAGAAGGACACGGCATCTAGCCAAAACTCACACTTAGAGAACTTGGCATAAAGCTTTTTTTTCTCCCTCAACATTTCCAACACAATCCTCAATGCTGCCTCATGTTCCTCCCTACTTTTAGAATATACCAGTATATCATCTATAAATACGATCACAAAGAGATCCAAATACGGCTTAAATATCCCATTCATCAAGCTCATGAAAGCAGCGGGGCATTTGTAAGACCAAAGACATCACTACGAATTCATAATGCATACCTAGTCCGAAATGCAGTCTTTGGCACATCCGTTGCCCGTATTTTCAATTGATGATAACCGATCTCAAGTCGATATTTGAGAAAACAAGCACCTTGTGACTGATCGAACAAGTCATCAATGCGAGGAATAGGATACTTGTTCTTAATAGTTACCTTGTTCAGTTGTCTATAGTCTATGCACATCCGAAAACTCCCATCCTTCTTCTTCACAAACAAAACCGGAAACGCAAACCCAAGGAGATGCACTTGGTCTAATGAAGCCCTTACTCAACAACTCTCTTGAAGTTGTGCCTTTAACTCTTTTAACTCCGCGGGAGCCATTCTATAAGGGGGTATAGAAATGGGGCGAGTACCCGGTTCCAAATCAATGCAGAAATCAATGTCCCTATCTGGTGGCATACCCGGAAGATCTGCAGGGAACAAATCCAAAAACTCGCGTACTACCGAAACCAACTCAATCGAAGGTACTTGGGTAGTGTCATCCTTGAGATGGGCCAAGAAAGCTAAACACCCTTTACTAACCATTTTCTTAGCACGAAGAAAGGAGATAATACGCACCGGATTGGAAGTGTAGTCACCCTCCCACACTAACGGATCTGTCCCAGGCTTGGCTAACGTCACCGTTTTAGCATTACAATCCAAGATCGCAAAATTCAGAGAAAGCCAAGTCATACCCAGAATTACATCGAAGTCACCCATTTCTAAAATAACCAAGTATACATAAGTGTTGCTCCCCACAAAATTCACCAACACAAGACCTATATACCTTTCAACTACCACAGACTCACCCACCGGAGTAGAAACACGAATAGGCATGTCAAGTAATTCACAAGGAAATTTAGACCATTAGCAATGATGAAGATACATATGAAAACGTGGAGCCAGGGTCAAATAATACAGATGCCATGCAATCACAAACCAAAAGATTACCTTGATAACAGCATCAGACGCCTCCCGCTTCAGATCTCCCAGGAAAGCGTAACAATGGGCCCTATCGTTTGTCTGTCCCATTGCCACTACCATGTTGTATCGTAGTGGCTCTAGTTTGCCCATCACCCCTCTGCCGTTGTGGTGACCACCATTACCTCGACCACCACGTCCTCCAGAAAAACGGCCTCTACCATGACCACCTCTACCTCTAGCTAGTAGGGTTCTGTAACTCTGGTTTGGACAATACCTCTTAATATGTCCAATCTCCCCACATCCATAGCACTCTCGAGGTTCAGGCAAAGGTCTCTCAGAGAAGTGTTGACCGGTCTGAGGTGGACCCCCAACTACAGTCTGTAGTGAAGACTGAATTGGTCGAACTGAGTGACCTCCGGAGCTCTGTCCTCTAGAGTAAGAACCATTAAACTCACCTCCCCTTCGAAATCTTTTTGATGTCGATGTCGTGGTGAAGTCATCTGGTTTTCACTCCTTCCACCTCTATCACAAAGTCTAACCACCTCTTGGAAGTATGTTGCCGTTGCCGCCATCTGTAAGGCTGGATTCGCAATTCTGACCTCAACCCCTTCACAAAACGGCGGATCCGTTCTTGTGGACTGAAACATAGTTGGTGGCATACCTTGATAAAGCACGAAACGTAGCTCATATGCGTTAACCGTCATCCTACTTGCTCGAGACTCAAGAACTCATCCCTTTTTCTATCTCTCAAAGTCCCTGGGATATACTTCTCCATAACAGGGTAGAGAAGATTCCCAAGTCATAGGTGGTGCCTCTATTGGTTTGGTTACACCAACATGTGACCGCCACCACATTTTGACGTTCCCTTGAAACTGATAGCTCACGAACTCAACGCCAAACCGTTCTACTATACCCATCTTGTGTAGTAGCTCATGACAATCAACCAGAAAATCGTAGGCATCCTCTGATTCTGCGCCCTTAAAGACTGGAGTTTCAATTTCAAGAACTTACTGAAAAGTTCATGCTGATCATTTATCATAATAGGCCCAGTAGTCAGTCGTGGAATGTGCTTTCCCAATGATGCATCCATGCGGGGAGCCATAGTAGCCGCATGTCGTATCTCTGAAAACCGGAGGTGTTGGTGCAGAAACCACTGGAGGTTCCTGACCCTGATCGGATAACCCGCTAAGATAAGCAAGTACCCTGGTTGATCATCTCTGGGGTAGGTTGGGGTGGCATTTCCTCATTCTGCGCTTATTCATTTCCCCCTTCCTCACCCTCTCTTACTACCTCCTCTGTCGGTGGAGGACACATCACCGCCCTAGCATCAGATGGCTAGGTGCTCGTCCTCTTCCTCTAGAGGACGTCCTCCCCACGACCTCTTCCATGGCCTCTTGCCGCTGCTCTTCCTCGAGCTACAGCCCCAGTGGCAGGCTCAGTCGTTTCTTGTCTTTCCGTTGTTGCTGCTGGTGCGGTCGTTGCTCTAGTTCTAACCATCTGCGAAATAGAATGAAGATGGTCAAATACCAATTTGTATCACCTAGATACCAATTGGACTCAAGTAGTAGCACGAAAGAAGAATGAAAGAATGGAATTTTCCTAAAGTCTTATAGCCTCTCAAAGAAAAGTAAAGGCGTCCCCCTACCATTCCTTAAGACTCTACTAGACTCGTTCTTGTGTGATGAGACCAATGAACCTAATGCTCTGATACCAAGTTTGTCACGACCCAAATCGGGAACGCGACTGGCACCCACATTTACCCTCCTATGTGAGCGAACCAACCCATCTAAACCTTAACATTTCAAGATATATCAACAGAAAAAAATGCGGAAGACTTAAACTCATTAATAAACAATTCAAAACTATTATATTATCCCCAAAATCTGGAAGTCATCATCACAAGAACATCTATCTCAAATTACTAAACAAAACTGTCTAAGAAGCTAAAACAACTACTAGCTAGTCCATGCCGGAAGTTCAAGGCATCAAGACTTGAAAGAAGACCCAGTCCAAGCTAGATGCATTAGCTCACCCTGAATTTCCGAAGGTAGTGAAGACTGGTTAGATCTACTGTGTGAGTTGAAGTTGACGGAACGTTTGCTGCATTACACAAATAACAAAGAAGAAAACGTAAAAGTAGGGGGTCAGTACAACCAAAAGTATTCGAGTATATCACATCGGCCAACTCAAAATAGGGAACAATATATATCAATAATAATGTAAATCAACTACAATACTCAACATGTAGCAATAACAATATTAATTCATCCATAAATACAACCGAGTTCACACATGAGGACTCAAGCCTCAATACCATACTCATTTGGGAATTACGTTCATTTAGATTGAGTATGTTCATTATCTTTCAAGATTCATTATCTTTCTTCCTCTTGTGTCGGTACGTGACACTCCGCTCCTCTATTTCTATCCTGGTGCCGGAACGTGGCACTCCGATCCTCATATACTATCCTGGTACCGAACGTGGCACCCGATCCATATACTATCCTGGTGTCGGAACGTGACACTCCGATCCTCATTCTATCCTGGTACCGGAACGTGGCACCCGATCCATAATTCTATCCTGGTGTCGGAACGTGACACTCCGATCCTCATATTCATTCTATCCTCGTACCGGAACGTGGCACCCGATCCATAATTCTATCCTGGTGTCGGAACGTGACACTCGATCCATATACTATCCTGGTGTCGGAACGTGACACTCTGATCCTCATTCTATCCTGGTACCGGAACGTGGCACCCGATCCATAATTCTATCCTTGTTTCGGAACGTGACACTCCGATCCTCATATTCATTCTATCCTGGTACCGGAACGTAGCACCCGATCCATAATTCTATCCTGGTGTCGGAACGTGACACTCCCATCCTCATTCTATCTATCTGGTACCGGAACGTGGCACCCGATCCCCTAATTCATCAAGCCTTCTTTTATACTAAGGCATCATCAATCTCATTATATAATATCAACAGCCTTCTTTTAACTAAGGCATCATCAATAACTAGTGATTAGGGTTCTTTCAAGATTTGGGATTCAATAGCTTCATCATGCTTTGTTAATTCATCACAATTTCATATTCATATTCATGCAAGCTTACAATTAAGCACATAGTAGGGTTTACAATACTATCAACACATAACATTCACTATTAAGAGTTTACTACAAGTAGCATGAAAACCATAACCTACCTCAACCGAAGAATTGAATTCAAACAAGCAAATTCCTCAAGCTTTGATATTCCTCTTCGTTTCTCCTCTCACGTTCAATCTCTCTTTCCCTTGTTCCTTCTGTTTGTTTTATTCAAACCCTCCTTATCTTACCCTAATTAACATATAATTACGTGTAAAAGAGGACAATAAAACCCACTAATTAACTTAAGGTTACCTCTTTTAACCCCCAAGTAATTAGACTTATTAATATTAACCCTCTAACTTTATAATTAAGGAAAGAATAGTCCAATGCGTCCCTTAAAACGTGTAAAGAAATCCTATTCTGCCTGGGATTTGCACAACCTGTGACGGGCCGTCGTGCCTGCGACGGTCCGTCACGATGGTCGTCGCACCCTCCCAAAATCCAGGTGAACTGTGACGGTCCGTCCTGCACCTCCGTCCTGACGGTCAGAAACTCGTTTCTTGTACCAAATTCTCAAAAGTTGAAGTGTTTTGCAACGGGAACTCACGACGGTTCGTCGTGGATGTGACGGCACGTCCTGCAGGTCCGTCAGAATTTACAGAGAGTCGATATTTAGTATCCAATTTCAGAATTCTAAGTATGCTGAAACGATGCACCCTCGACGGACCGTCGTGCCTGTGACGGTCCGTCGTAGTGCCCGTAGTCTTGGCCAGTTTTTCCAGAAATAAAATCTGCTGCTCAAAACGACTAAACAGGTCGTTACATTAGATTGGTTGGTTCGCTCACCTAGGAGGGGAAGTGTGGGTGCCAGTTGCGGCTCGGTTTTGGTTCGTGACAGTATGTGCTGTAATTAATGAAGTATTATTTATGGTGGCCCCTACATGTGTATCCCTATGTGAATGTGTTAATTTCTTATATTAGAGTCTTCAATGTAATGTGAAGATTGTCTTGCCTCTGATGATATATGGTATTGTGAGGTCTATGATTTGTTAATTATGGTCTTAATAAGGTGGCTACCTCAAGACATTATGGATAGCTATTATGTGATCATGTTTATCAATGTATACACAAACTCACACATTATACATCCTTACAAGTAGTATAGGTCATGGTGTCTAAATGAAAGGCAGTTCTCATATTTACTAGTGTATACTACAATTCATGTTAAGATGATGTCTATGAAAGTATGATATGTGTTTACTTAACTAGGATTAGTTTATAGGTGTACTAGTATGGGCAAGGGCATGTGACATTGCCTATTATTTGCATATGTGTGCGTTGATTGGATGGTTTCTCTTTTTGGTTTCTATATGCATGAATATAAATGTATGAAAATATTGAGAATATAACTTATATGATATGGTGAAGTATGAATGTGCATAATGTCTAAGTGGGTGTATATCAAAAAATTGGTCATATAGTGATACATATAGAGTTATACTATGATGTATGAACATATGTGACCCTAATGTGTTATGTGAAATGTTGGCTCACATATAAGTATACACACACATGAATAATTATCTAGTCAATAGAGGAGCCTTGAAAGGTGTTCTCAAGTGTATCCTAAAATAGATAGAGCTAATGATATATGCTATGTCCATGCAAAAGGATTTCTCACATGATTATGGTTGATAAAATCATATCTACGATCTTTGAACTAAGCATATAGGGAGTCAATCTCCAAAATCATAATTTTATAAAAGTAATGTAATGATAGATTTTTCAATAAAGGGAACTTAGCTTAGAACAGACTGAACTTGAAGATGAACGGTTTCCCTTCCCATTGTAAGAAGGTAGGTCACCATAGACCTCACTGGGTGGATAGCCTCATGACCTAAAATGTGTTAGAGTGATATTTCCAGGATGCCCCCATTTTCCATAAAATATGTTTACCTCATAGGATCTAGCAATGTGATATCAACTAATAATTCTAGCATTTGATAATGTTCTACCTTGGCTAGGTAAGAACACCCATGATCTTAGTTTCAGTTAAGGATTTAGTTTCCCTAAAGTAAAATGGAAAATAGAATTAAAATGACTTGGACAATAACTAGGATGGCTAAAGGGACTTAACATAGGATAGGTTGATGTACTACACTCTAGACATTGAACAAGTAGATCCATAGGAAGTTCTAGGATGGTGTTCTAATGTGTATGATTATGATTATGTCTTTATGCATGGAATGCTAGAATTTGTCTTTTTGTCATGAATACGTGCATGGTATGAATCTTTGTGATGTTTGTCTTATAATTATATGCACTATGTGAGTCTTACTGACTGCATGATGAAGATTGTTGATATAAATGTGGTCGTCTTCACTGAAAATGTTGATGTATTAATTGAATGATAAGGTTTGCGGTGTCATAAAAGGTTTACTAAGTATGTGTGGGGTTATGGGTCTTCACATGTACATTGCTCTAGAAGATGAAGATAGTGGTTATGAATATGGTCTATAATGATTTATGTTATGTAAAGTTAATATCTGTGCAAATTGATGCAACTTACTATAAAGCAATTTAAACCAGGACTTAAATGTGTCTTTGATATGTTATACTTATATGATGGTATATGTTGGATTTTATAGGTGTATGTATGGCTTTCCTTGAGGCCTTAAGTTGATTAATTTCACAACGTATCACTAGTGGGTTACTTAAAAGATTAATGAATAAAGGAAAGAATGCTCACTGTAAATAAGGAAATAGTTTATTGTAATGTGACTTCAAAATGTCTTAAATTCTATATATGCTCTTATATGATGTTTGTCCTTTGAATATATCAATATAAATATGTGATTATATAAGTGCAATTGTCTAAAGGTTCTATAAATATTTACTCAAAAATGCATCAAGTATGATTTAAAGAAAACATTTTTAAATGCATGTTTTTTTCATGGTTGACATACTAAGTGCATTCTTGTACTAATCCTATTTTTCTCTACTTTTTACACAAAGTATAAGTTATGTATATTTCAAGGATATCTATATTATTGAGGAGCGTGATATATGATTCCCAAGCTGAAGAAAAGGAATCCTAAGTCCAAGGATGCCCTAATGATTAGTTTACTGTAAAGTGTAAATATAATACTTATGTCTTACATTTTAAGGGTCGTATCCCTAATGTACTCTAATGTTGTTGAGTCTAAGAAGTAAAATACACATAGAGTCTATGTATGTAATGTGATATTTTCAGTATATATGAAGTGAATTTTCTAGCATATGAAGTTCTATCAAAACTTTTAAAATTTCAGTTAAATTTACCATGACAATGCGATGAATGATAACATGGGCTTGTATAAGACCTCTGACAGGTCGAATACGCCATGTTACTTCTAGAAGATAATCCCCGGATGTTACATACAAAGATTCAATTGGTCTTGTTATAATGTTGGTAAATATTATATGATGTTATTATTCCATTGTAGTGTTAAGTTGGAGGCTGATGGTAAGACCTAGATGAAGCCATTGTTAAAAGGATTGAGTAAGTCTTGTAATCTTTATTTTTTACTTTGATTATGGTTACTTGTGCTTAAATAATTCTTTTCAATTGAAGTAAACCTTATATTAAGATTGATAAATATATATTATGTTGAATTAAAATATCATAAACTATGGATTGTGACTTGTTGGCTAAGATAAATGTTATGAGGATGGTGATGATTTACCAATGTGACGTATTATGATGTGACTATGTGAATGTATTAACCTTAATTATATGAATTATAATGAAACTCATACAATTCTTATTGAGATATGATGATGATTATTATACAAAGGATAGACCATATGACCTACATTATGATATGATGATTCATAAAGACATTAATGACATTTCAAAAGGGACTCTAGCTTAGCAGCGAGTGACTAAGTGTGAGAAGTGTCGTTTACCAAATAGGAAAGGTATGATCACTAATGTATTCTTGAGATTGGAGACTATAATGCATTTAATATAGAGAGTGTCCGAAACTATATCCCATAGTTTTGAACTATGTTGCCCCTATAGGAATAAAAGGTTTTTGGATCCACATAGTTTCTATGTTCATATTTTAATAATAAAATGGAAAGAAGTCAGCCTTTCTTCGGGTTAGGCTTCCATTACATCAGATTCCACATTAGCTCATATGGTCTATGTCGGTTAAGGCAAGATATTCACAAAAGGTCAAATGAACTAAAGGATTGAACTCTTACTAGGTTTACCTAAGGGGTTTAGCTTATTATAAGTTGGGGTAAGGGACTCTACCTAAATGTTTCACTAGTTAGACTTTAGGGAAGTATTATGATGATGCTTTTGTATATGAATATTGTTATAACGGTACATGATATGTATATGATGATATTGAAAATTGATGATACTATATGATGATGGATATCACTTATGAATATGTGTTTGTTTATATTGCTTAAGTATGGTGATGTGTACTATTAATGATATGTTATTTGACGTTAGACATTCATCATGGTTCTTCTTGAGTTTACTTGATTGAGTAAGGTTATGGGTTTTGCTTGATTTTTTCACTAGTTAATTGAATGTGGGTTCATGGGTAATGGTCTTGCTTTGGTTATTTATTTTGATATGCACATTGGCTTGACTAAACATAGTATAGTTGGTCTTATAATGTATAGGCTCTTAACTTAATGAATATGACTTATTGATTGGTATGGTCTTCTTAAATGTGCAGAAGGCTTTTGAAAGTAAAGTTAATACTTTAATGAAATGTTCCGTTTTAGCATTATTTTATGATGTGTGTGTATATGGTCTCATACTTAGTAAAAGTTGTGTACTAACCCCATTTTCTCCTTTTTTCCAAAACAATATAGTTTATGGTCGTTTGGAGCGATTTTGAGATGACTTCGAAGGAAGACTTTTAATTCTGATTCATCCATGTTCGGTAGGTCTTCCCTTTCCCAGGGCAATGCTACTATAAATCTTATGATGTTATTTTTATTTTAAAAATTCTATGTTCTTTCCTATATGTTGAATTTTTACATTAATGTATGGGATATTCCCAATTGAGGATCTAATTTTAGATGGTTATGAGATGAGATATCCGTTTAAGACTATGTTAAGTATCCTATATATTTATGTGCAATAAAAGTAAATGACTATGTAATCTTGCGATACGAAGGGTCTATGCATACTCAATACTACTATATTATGTTTATGATAGAGGTCAATGTAAACCTCAAGGTAGATATAGAAAAGTTTTTTAATTACCGCATTTTGACCTATGAATGTAAGGATATAAGCTAAAAAAGCTATTCTTAGTCCACAAAGATGATGACAACGCTGGTTACGTTTAGGGGATGCTCCTCGAATTGCACAAACATGCTGTAAGAGCATGAGGTTTAATATCTTTAGAGTCGGTGACTTACATAACAAAGTATATGTTGATTCCTTCTCATATTGTTAAGCGCACCACAATGATAGATAGTAAACTATAAGATTTTTAGGAAACTCTCCCTTTCTGTAAATCCAGTATCGTGGCTCTAGATTCTTGGCTATATCTGCTCTTAGAATGTAATCCTTTTGTTATGAATATACGTAAGGAATACTCGAAGTAATGCAGCAGGAATACTTGATGAACATATTGCCGATGCGGGAGTTCCTCCCTGTGGTGATCAAGTACCGCCGCTTGAAGAAGATGTTAGTGATGACCAAGCTCCTTTGAATCGTCCTCATTTGATGAATAGTGACATAAGGGCTGCTTTTAAAAAAAATCCAAATGCATTACAACTCAAGCGCAAGTCATCACGACTTAAGAGGTGTATGATGACATGGGAGATTTTCAAGAAGGCTTTTCTTGATAGATTCTTTCTTTGGGAGAAGAGGTAAGCCAAGGTGGTGGAGGTCATCAACCTTTGTCAAGGAGTTATTAGTGTACTTTAATACTACTTAAAATTTACTAAATTTTCAAAGTATTCTCATTCTTTGGCTTCCAATCTATGAGATGAATGAACCTCTTTGTGCTAGGAGTTTTGTTTGACATGCAAGAAGAATGTCATTTGGCTTCATTACATAACAAAATGAATATTTCTCGTCTCATGGTTCATACTGAAAAGTGGAAAAAACCATGTCTAAGACAAAACGTAAAGACGCCAAGAGGGAAAGCTGTTTTGATGGTAGTTCATCAAAGGGTAGGCTTGATATTCAATACAAACCTAAGTTCAAAAAGAGTTTTCCTAATAATGTTTCTACAAAAAATTCAAATGACCGTGCTGATAGGGTGTCTAACCCTATGTCTCAAAAGGAAAAAAGTACTAGCTCACAAAACAAGAAGACAACTTTTGGAAAGTGTGGCAAGAAACATTATGGAGATTGTTTTAAAGGAATGGATAATTGTTTTGGTAATGGTTATAGTTGGCACAAAGTTTGAGATTTCCCTAATGTGCAAGGGCATGACAAGGAGAGTGGGATATCAAGTGGTTCTAATGATGCTCTAAAAAAAGAATCTCTTTTATGATCTCCGTTCAAGAGGTGAGCAAGAGACTTCCCCCGATGTGGTGACGGTATGTTGAAAGTCTTTTGTATTGATGTATTTCGCCTGATATCTTTTATGAACCTTTTATGGTGCCTACCCCGACGGTTCAGTCAGTTCTTGCAAAAATAGTATATACAAATTTTCCTATATTGTTGAAAATAGAGTTACTCATGTTGAACTAGTAGAACCTGATATATTTTATGTTAATGTCATATTGGGTATCCATTGGTTGCATGCTTATTTTGCCTCGATAGATTGTTGAACTAGGGTGGTGAATTTTTATTTTCCAAATGAGATCATTTTTGAGTGGAAGGATGGAAATTCTATTCCTAGATGTCGTATCATTTCGTGTTTGAAAGCTTTTACATTGATATCTAAAGGGTGTTTATACTTTATATTAAGGGTCAAGATTTAGACTCCAAAATTCCTCCCATTGAGTCGGTCTCCGTAGTGAGGGAATTTTCGGAGTTCTTTCCCAGTGATCTTCTCGGTATTACTCCAAAAAGAGAGATTTATTTTGGTATAATATTTTTACCATATACGAATCCCTTTTCAATTCCTCCATATCGGATGGTTCTGGTCAAATTGAAAGTGTTGAAGGCTCAACCGAAAGATTTACTATTCAAAGACTTTATTACACCTAGTATTTCTCTACGGGGTGCTTTAGTTATATTTGTGATTAAAAAGGATGGGTACCTTAGCATGTTCATCGATTATTACAAACTCAATAATTTCCCTATTAATAACAAAGATACTCTCCCACGGATTGATGACTTGTTTTATCAGCTCCAAGGGGAAACATACTTCTTTAAGATTGACATGAGATCGAAGTGTTAGTGAGAGGTCAGGATATACAAAAAACGATATTTTAGAATAGATGTTGTCACTTTGAGTTCATTGTAATGTCCTTTAGTCTCAAAAATTCCCCGACGACATTTATGCATCATAGGAATAGGGTGTTTCAGAGTTTCCTAGATTGATTTGTCATTGTCTATATTAACGACATCTTAGTATATTTGAATAATGAGTTTGAATACACTGACCATTTGAGGGTGGTGTTACAAGTTCTTAAGGAGAACCAATTACTTGCTAAATATAGCAAATGTGAGTATCGGTTGAGGTAAGTGTTGTTTCATGGTCCTATCATCTATAGTGAGGGAGCAATTTTTATCCAAGGAAAACCTAGGCGGTGAAAAATTGGCCTAGACAATTGACTCCAATCAACATTATGTGTTTCTTGGGTCTAGCGGGTTATTATCAGATGTTTGTGGATGATTTTGCGGTCATTGCATCTCCCTTTACTACTTTGACCCTAAAAGGTAAGAAATATGAGTTCTCGGAGGCATGTGAGAGAAAATTCTATTTATTGAAAGATAGACTTACTTCTTCTTAGGTGTAGACTTTACTGGAGGGAACCAAGGTCTTCGTTGTATACTGTGATGCATGCTGAGTGGGTTAAGGTTGTGTGCTTATGTAACATGGGAGAGTAATAGCCTATGACTCTAGACTACTTAAGGTGCATGAGAGGAACAATCAAACTCATGATCTTGAGTTAGGGACCATGGAATTTTCCTTGTCAATATGGAGACATTACCTATATTGTGTTCATTTTGATGTGTATACCGATCACAAGATCTACAATATGTGTTTACTCGAATGGAGTCGAAATTCCTACAAAAAAGGTTGTTGGAATTGCTGAAGGAATACAACATGAGCATTCTCTATCACCCCGGCAACGCATATGTGGTTGCGGATGATCTAAGTCGAATGAAAATAGGTGTATTTGTCATGTTGAGGAAGTCAAGAAAAGCCTACTGAAAGATGTTCATAGTTGGCTAGATTTGGTGCAATATTGGAAGATTCTCTGAGTAGTGGTTTTATGGTCAATCATAACACCGATTTATCTTTGGTGGTTAAGGTGATGTCTAAATAACAACTTATTAAACCATTGATGGAGTTGAATGAATCGGTTCTTGGTAATCTTAAAGAGTCATTCTTCTTAGAGAGGGGATGGTGTGTTCAAGTATTAAAGAATGTTGCGTGTTCCTAATGTAGATTGTTTTAGGATCCCGATCTTGAGGAATCTCATGCTTCCCGTTACTCAATTCATCCGGGTTTTACAAATATCTACCATGATCGTAGGGAAATTTTTGGTGGGATGGTTTGAAGAAGGATATAGCGAAACTTATCATAAAGTGTCCAAATTAATAAAGTAGTGAAAGCTGAACAACAGAAGTCGGGTGGTTTACTTGAAGAAATACAAGTTCCTACTTGGAAGTGGGAAGATATCAATATGGATTTTGTGGTAGCTTTACCTCGGACACAAAAGAAATAGGACTCAATATTGGTGGTTGTGGATAGGTTGACCTATGTCCATTTTTTTTCTGTCAAGTCTACCTATTTGTCGGAGGATTATGCAAAGATCTTCATATATAAGATCATATTTCTCCATGGTATTCTTGTATCCATCACATCAGATAGGGGTCCACAATTCATTTCTAGTTTTTGGATGTTACCCTAAAAATGGTTGGGTAACAAGGTAAAGTTAATCACAACTTTTCATCCCCAAACGGTTGGTAAAATGGAGCGTATTATTAAAACCCTTATGGATATGCTTAGAGAATGTATCATTGATATCAAGGGAAATTGGGATAATCACTTGACTTGGTGGAGTTTGCTTACAACAAGAGCTACCATCCATCTTCATCTAAGGCTCGTAATGAAGCCTTGTATGGTAGGATATGTGGATCTACAATTAGATGGTTTGATGTAGGTGAGTCTTCACTTTTGGGTTCCCATTTTTTTTACACTACATTGGACAAGGTTCATATAATAAGGAATCATTTAAAAACATCCTATTGTCGCTAAAGTCTTATACCAATCATAGAATAAGAGATTTAGAGATTTAAGCGGTTTTAAGGTGTACTTGAAAATTTTGCGTATGAAAGGGGTTGTTAGATTTGACAAAAAAAGGAAGTTGATCCCTCATTATGTGGCTCCCTATGAATTGTTTGAAAGGGTCGGTAAGGTTTCCTATGAGTTGAAACTCCTTAGTGAACTATCTTTGGTACATCAATTTTACCATGTTTCTATGCATAACAAATGTATCGGTGATGCCGAGTCCATTCTTCCTATTGGGGGTCTTGGTGTGCAAGTGAACGTATCCTATGAGGAGGTTCCGGTTCAATTGCTTGATAGACAAGTAACAAGTTGAGTATCAAAGAGGTGGCTTATGTAAAGGTGTTATGGAAAAATCACCTAGATGAGGGTGCAACATGGGAGGCCGAGGCAGACATGAAGTCACTTTACCCTCATGTATTTTATAATTAATGTTAGTTTTCCTATTAATAATTAGAGTAATGACTTAATGTCAAGTTTCTTTGAATTTCGGTTAAATATTGCAAAAATGTGCATTTAATGGTGTCATTATAGTGATGTTACGGTGAAGTGTGCTACATACTTGAAAACATCACTTTTTACTTGTTTTGAGTTATGGTGTGCATTTCCATATGGTGAGTTCTCATAAATCATATTAAGCATGGTGGTAAGTTGAGTAATGGCATAATTGATCCATATATAGTATGTTGAGATGTTGTTGTTGTGAGAAGGAAAATTCCTCATAATCTGATTTTTAACCTTACATACGGTAATTGAAGTGTTGAAATTGTTGGGCGTAAAAATACAAAGATTGGTGGTGTTCAGTATTATTTATTGGTTGTACTGCTAGTGTTGATTCTATTCCTTTCTTTCAATGATATTAGTGTCATAGGGGGACGAATATTCCTAAGCGGGGGGGGGGGGGGGTGGAATAAAGTAATCCTCTGAAAGTCTAAGACTTGTTGTAGAGACTAACATAGGTGTGAAAAGGTTTAGTCATTCTTTTAAGGTGATCAATAATGAAAATAATTCATTTCGGTTGTTTAGAAATGAAAACATCATGGAACGTCCACGACGTCAGGAAACTAGTTAAATAAGGTTCTAGTTTGCCTTAGCCTATTTGACTATGTTGTAGGAGTCGGAAATTGGTAATTTTTTGTCGAACGGTTTCTAATAGGTATTAGAGTTGATTCATATTGAAAGCGTCTTGTCATGATTCCTCAAGGACCAATCACAACCTTTAAGAGGACCCTTTTATTTTTTGTCAAAGGTTGCCCAAGGCACTTTCCACCAACGGATGCAAGCAAGGATCCATTGTCCAAAAAATGCAGCGTGGAATGATTCAATCGATGGACACTTAGACAAATCCTTGGAAGCCTATTTTATACAAGTATCAGTCACAAATATCAGACCAATTTGACAGAGGTTCTTGTGGTCGTCAATTAACAAATAGAGCATGGTCGAAGTCTCGTAAATGAGGGATTAATTTTACTGCTCATTTAAAGTTAATCAAAATAATTAATTAGGTGGTTACTTAATTAGTTAGGGGTTAAGAGAGTTCTAGTTAATTTAATTTACAATCTATATAAAGACCTTAACCTAACTAGATTAACCTAAATCTCATAATTCCCAAACCCAAATTATCCTCTTTTTCTCTTCTTTCCCTCTCGGATTTTGAATATCACCATATAAGACAAGGTCAATGTGTGTTATCGGTCTAAAATCACCAATGTTTCTCCATCAATCTTCATAAAATATTAAGGTATGGGATTAATTTCACCTTTGGGATTTCTATCCCCTAATGGTTCCTTAAATTTACTTAAAAAGATGAGTTTTCATGTGTGTCTTTTCAAACATTGAAATTGATCATTCAATTAGACTTGTTTTTAATGATAAAATTATCACTATATTACATTACATATTGATGGATTAATCTAATTTCTTGAAGATGACCTATTCCCCTTAGCCCTAAGTGTAATTTTTAATTGAACTGCATTATAATGACTCAATCGACTTTGTTAGTGTGTGAATTAGCATCATATGATGTTATTTTTTTAATTTATGAATATATTGATATTTGTTGTAGTCCTACAATGCTAGTTGTTGAGTAATTGACTTAGATTGTGAAGTAGACTATGAAGTTGATCTAGGTCATTAATTCTAGGCTATAAAGTAGTGATGAATTGTTTAACAATTATTCATTTGGTCTTCTTATTATGTTGGTAAAAATCATACGATGTTATTATTCAATTTTTGTGTTAAGTTGGACGTTTATTGTAAGACCTTGATGAATGCATTGTAAAGAAAGTTGAGTTAGTCTAGTAATCTCTATTCTTTACTTTAGTTATGGTTACTCTTGCATATGTAATGATTTTTTATTGAACTAGACCTTATATGATGATTGATAGGGTTGGTAGGATGTTGAATTGAAATATCTTGAACTATGGATTGTGAGTGGTTGGCTAATATGTAAATGTTATAAAGACGTTGATGTCTTATCAATGTGCCTTATTATGATGTGACTATGTAAATATGCTAACCTCACGTATATGAAATCAAATGGAAGGAAAATAATCATATTCATATTGAGCAATGATGATGATGATTATCAAAATTATAGAACCTATGACCTATATCAATCTATGATGATCAATAAAGAAATTGAGGACATTTCAAAAGGTACTAAGTGTAAGACCTCAAAAATGACTTAGGTTTACTAGATTTTAACATGTTGGCCTTGATTTTCCAAGGTTCCAAATATGTCTATTATGTTTTAATGAGGCTGTGTCTATGAATTGAGGTTCATTGGAAGTCAAACGCCATGGGATGACCAAGACGTTCGACGACTAAGTCACCTATGTACCTTATATGTGGTTCTATTTCTTTATTTGTTATTCATACCATTATAAGGTCTTTAAATTAGTTACTATATAATATATAGGAAGTGTGTAAAGTTTCATGGAATTTGGAGGTCAAACGAAACGTCCATGACGTTCGACAGTATTTCCTTAAAATGACCTTGTGTGTCTAAGCATGTTTCTTCGCGTTTTACGTGTTCATAATTGATGAAATTTATGTGAGAGGTTATAAAATCGTATAATATCATGTTTGGGTTGGAAAATTCTGGGAAAACATTTCCAAGTACAATCGAAGCGTCCCTGAGGAAGGACCCATGTTGGTGGCCAAAAATGGCAACGACAGTCCCACCTACGGATGGATAACAATGGCCAATTGCCTGGTCAACGTCCCTTAGATTGTAGGTGTAGTCTCTTACATAGCCTGGGGAGATAAGAATCAAATTCCTAGCCTCTGAACCCATTTACAGAGAGTAGTACAGCCCGTGTATGGCCCTACGCTTTGTCAATGGACAACCCTCGATGGATCTGTGTTTTCTACGCAGGTCACTATTAAATAAGGGGTGAAATGGGAATTTCACCCCACATACAAATAGAAGGTTTAGTGATTATTAAGGGTTATTATGGGTATTGTAAATGTGTATATAATTCTATAACTCATTGAAGACTTCATTCTTCTAAATCAAAACCCCAAAATCGTTCAAAAACTCCCTAAGACTCCATTGAGGTCTAAAGTCAAAGAAGAGCTTGGTGTGATGAATCGAGTGTAGATTATTCATCAAAGTGAAGAATTAACTTCATCAAGTTATGGATTTTTATTGTTCAGACTCTCTTCATCAAGGAGCCCAACACTAAAGATATTTTCTAATGTTTTCAAAATTAAATTGTCTAATTTCATGATTCTATCACGGGTTCATGCATCAGTTGTTTTTAAACATTTACAATGGGTTAAATTGTAATTTAATTTATTAATTTGACCTAAATTACCTATGAACCCATTAATTGGATGAACCCTTGTTTTTGACTAAGTTATGGGTTACTTGATATTGACCTAATGCTGATAAATTATAATGTAGATTTCTATGGGTTTTTAATACTGATGTATTAATTATAGTAAATTTATATCTAGGTTGTATTGTAGTGATTAATGTTTATTAATTTGACCTAGTTTCATGAATATTGTTATAATTATGTTCAATTGTTGATTATTGCCACGGGTAAGGGCTTCGTGAAATCTAGTTGGGTGACTTGACTTGATTGAGGAGTTGAGGATAACGTGGTTGTAAGCTTCCCTATGTCCTTTATTTTAATGTCAATTATACTTCAATTCTATTGTTATTAATATGATCCACTTATGGTGGTGGTTTTATGTGTTTTACTTGAAATTTGTGTTACCTTGTCGGCCATACTTAATGCAATATCATGATCATTGATTTGTCGTCACTACTTGAAGTAATGTGATTATTTGTGCATTTGACTATGTAAAGTATTATGATATCATTCTACATATTAATATATGTAAAAATATGTGTGTTTTATTGATGTTATGTATGTTATAATGTTAGACTATGAAAGTTGCAGTGTAGTCTTAGGGTTGATGTTTGTCATTTATATTTGACTATATAAGTGTATGATGTTCATAATTATGTTTATATGATAGTATATATTATGAATTAAAGATGTTAAGATTTTTTTATGTTCTTCTATAATGACATGTATTATGAGTTAAAGTGAAATATGTGGTGTCTTTCCTTTTTTACTTGTGTCCCTTGCTTGATGTATATATAAATGTAACTATTTGATACCTTGATATGGGATGATAAAGATATTTTTTGTGTATTTATGAATTGTAACATTCCAGAAAATATGCCCATCTAGAGAAGGGCCTATTATGTTTTAAGAATAGGTATTCGGGGTAAATAGGCATGTCAATGCCCAATATTGAGAAATATTGGGCATATTAAATTATTATGGACATAGTAGAAAATATTTGATTAAAAGAGTGTTAGCCAATTTTCTAACATTAGTAAGCTTGTTTTGGAAATATACATGCAATAACGACCCTAAGCTAAAAATTAAGTTGAATAATAACGACACATTAGGTATTAGGCATCCAAGTGTAAAGCCTAGTACCATATCACATGCCAGTTTAAAATGATAATGTAGATTAAGCAGTGGTCAAGGACATAGTGAGGATCCTTGGGAGAATAAGTAAACATTCCCAAATGAGCCATAAACAATAGTAAGTTAAGAAAGTTCAAGCGACTCATGTGCAAGCACATGGGGAGAAACAGCCAAGGAGGGGACCACCTTAACTGAATTTGGTGTGGGTTGTTAGGGGGAAGGCGTGCACATGGGTTCACCCATGTGGGACCTAGATATCTAACTAATTCTAGAATGTAACCTATTGACATAAATAACAAACTAATCTAGGACAATGAAAAATAAATTATCTAGTACACCGACAACCTAAGACTTAATTGTGTAACACTAACCTAGTAATTACTTAAAGAGATAACTTAGTACCTTACCTAGGATGGTTCGAAGGTTTAGTTATTGTCCTAACGACCTGAGGATAATTTAGTAATTACCCTAGTTCACCAAATTAATTAAATTAGAAAGTTAATTAATTAAGTTAAAGGGGTCTAACAAAAATTCATACACTTACCTAGTATTACTCAAGAGACATCCTATTATTTAACCTAAGATGGTCCAAAGGGGTTAGTTATGGTTCCAATGCCTTAGGGGTAGTTTAGTAATTACCCTAGGTTTGTTAATTATTTAAATTAGAAATTTATTAATTAATATAAAGGGTCAAAACGAAATCCTTATGAAAAATTTCAGATTTGACTAAGCGATGAATTTTCCTAGTTCTAGTCAATCTAGGATTCTTTTTTTAGATCATACACTTATAAAATTCGAAGCTAAAACTGTAAGCAAAAAGGCAGATTGTTCATCAATGTTCTTAGGTGAATTCAAGGTGATCTTCAAGATTTCGTTCAAGGTGTTCTTCGTAGATTAAGTTCACTGGGGCATTTGTTAACCCAAAATACATAACTAGAAATACATAGTGAACCTATGTAGTTCGAAAAGCTGTTTTGAGAAAATCTTTACTTGTCACACAAAGTTTGTGATATCCCAATCTTAAGTCAATCTTGGAAAAAGATATAGTACCTTGGAGTTGATCTTATTGAATACCAATTTGAAGGAGAGGATACTTGTCCTTTATGGTGACCATATTACGTTGGCGATAATCAATGCAAATTCTAACAGACCTATCCTTCTTCTTAACAAAAATGACCGGAGCACCCCAAGGAGAAATATTAGGTTTAATGAAACCCATGTCTAGTAAATCTTTGATTTCGAGTTTAACGCTTCCAATTCTGGCGGAGCCATCCTATATGGATGAATAGAGATGGAATTCGTATCCGGTAATAAATCAATGCCAAAGTCAATTTCCCGTTTGAGCAGAACTCCTGGAAGGTCATTAGAAAAACCTTAGGGAATTCCCTCTCTACAGGGACTGACACAATTGAATGAGTTTAACATTCTTTGACCTTAACTCTCACAACATGGTATAGACAACCCTTGTCTATCATCTTACAAATATACAAACAACTAATGATTTGACCCCTTAGTATAGAATTTCACACCTTCATCTCTACAATGGGTTCATTTTGATATTAGAACTTTATTACCCTTGTTCTACAATCTATGGAAGTAAAAAATGCAAGAAGCCAATCCATACCCATGATGATATCAAAGTCAAACATTCCAAGTTCTACCAAATAATTAAGACTAACTCTATTGGGAAGCATTAAAGCACATTTCCTATAGAGTCTTTTTGCAACCACAAGTGACCCATTCGAGTACAAATTGAAAAGGGTTCAATAAAAATCATTGGGAAATACATGAAATATCATAGCTACCAAAGGTGTAATGGAAGAAAGATTAGAACATGGATCAAGTAGTTTATAAATATTAATAAATAAACTAGTAACATACAAGTCACAATGACGGGAGAGTTTTCTCGTTCACCACTAGCCATGAGTGAATAAAAATGGTTCATTTTTGTAGCTTCAGAACAAGGACCGCTTGGTTGAGCATGGTCATACCCATTGACTTGGATTCTTACATTAGATTAATCATTTACCATATGGCCACCCTTAGAAAAACCCTAGAAACTATTATCCCAAGCAAATATTCACCCATATATTTCTTACCATACATACAAAAAGTTTGTCTCTCATTTAATGTATTAACATTTTTCCCCATAAGAGGTTTATAATTATAACCTCCATCATTGCAATTCATGGCCAAATTTAAGGAAACTCATTTGAAAAACTCTTCTTTAAATTAGCGCTTTCTTAAACATCACGCCTATTCTTAGACGAATTACATTCAAAAGACCTTGCCTTCTTAGCTTCCCTATTATTCTTCCTTAGAAGACAATCCTTTTCCCTGTTGAGCATGAATTACAAACCTAGAAAGATCCATATTGTCATGAAGCTTGGATGTACGACATTCTTCTTCAAGCTCGTTGCACACCCCTATTGCAAAACAAATCATCTCATCCCTCTCAATCAAAACAAAAGAGGAAGCATATTTGGAAAAATTAATATATTTTAAGAAGTATTCCTGAACATTCATGCCTGCTTGACAAAGGTTGATGAACTCCTCTACCTTAGCTTCTCTTTGGTCCCTTGGGAAGAATTTGTCAAGAAAGGCCTTTTTGAAGATTTCTGAAGACACGGGGCAACCTTCTTAAAGACCTTCAATCCTTCCACTGATTGTACCATGTCTAAGAGACGTCCTTGAGTTGATAAGATATTAATTTTGCCTTCTCACTAGTACTAACGCCCATAGAGAAAAAGTTTTTGTAAACCTTATCAAGGATGTCTTGGAGGTCTTCATCAACCTTAGATCAAAAAAATATAGGTGGATTCATCCTCCTAAAATCCCTCAAATAGATAGCCATAGTGCTAGCATGTTGGTTCTCTCGAGGAACAACATACTTGTTAGTATGTGTTGTAATGGCCTCAGCTTTGGTGGTGATGGCTTGGGCCATTTGTAGTAGGGCTGACCTCTCCTCACCATCCTTTATGGACGGGTGATTAATTGAATGTTGTTCATTTGGTGCAGCTTTCACTTGAGGGGAAACTTGATTCCCTTGAGGAGTAGCTCCCACATTCGCGATGTAATCTCCTACTCTTCTCGAGGTTGACCTTCTTGTGTTCATCCCCTAAAACCCCATGAACGAGATTAGATTCTAAAAGACACATTGTGTCAAAACTCTAGTGGCACGAAATAGGATTATAAAGAAAAGAGAAGTTTTCTGGTCATCACATAGCCTCTCATCCATAATTGTTGTGCACTTTACTACCATGAACAAGATACTATTTTACGTGGTTTAGTGAGACATTGATCCTAAGTATATTTAACTTTCGCTCTAATACAAAGTATGTCACACCCGGAGAACAACCAATTTGCGACCGCGTAGTCATCCTTTTATAAGAGCTAGACAAGCCCTTTACATTCGTCATAACATGTCATCATTTAAAATTGTGAAATATTAAAACTTTTAATACTATGTAAAGTATAATTAGACTTCATAATTAACTTTCATATTAAGCATACGATATTCTAAAAACTTGTCTCACATGTATAAAACCAACTAAAGAGTATGAATATGGACTTTGCCAATAAATATTCAATATGACATTTAAACCTTAATACAAAAGAATCAAAAGAACATAAAGGGAAATACTAGTATTCTTAAAATCTACTAAAGTCTTGATAAGCTAGAACAATGAAAATATAGCATCCCCGAACATGAGGACCTACAAACACTAGGAGAAAGGGGTTCTAAGCTTCTTCAATAAACCTTCTTACTCTTCAATGGCCAGACCCTACGTTTGTAGTAATATAAAGTAATGGGGTTAGTACGCCAATGTACTAAATGTGGGTATATGCAAATAATATTTATGGACATGCATGAAAAAGGATCATTTATCATTTACTTTAAAATCATGAAAAATCCTATGAAAATCATCAATAAATATGCCACAGAACATATACAAGTTATGTATTCCATCAACATAAAGAATGAACATAATCAAAGACATATTATCATAGAGTCATGTTAGCAATTCATATTTAAAAGGTCATATATATATAAAATAAAAAGCACTTACCAATGATCCTATCCCCATCCTACAAGTGCAATGGTCATAAGTAGGACACAACAAAGTAGATAAGAGAGGAGACCATAGCTAAAACTTTTATTCATGTAACTTGTAACATATGTACGCATCACCTTCCAAAGCAATTGAGACCAATAACATGTTCATGAACGTAACCATTTTCATGTAAGAGTAATAACATTTATCATAATCACCATACCTTTAATGTTATAATATTACATAAGCACAATTTCCGAAGACTTCCCTTAGAGTCAAGTTGTGCAATATGTAGGTGTGTACCATACCCCTACCTATACTATGTAGACTCCAATTCATGATAGTCAACATTCATTTACTATTATTTAATTTTACATGAGGGAACATTCTCCTTAAGTGACATAGAGAATGTGAGCTAAACATGGAATCTTGTGCAATAAAACCACACAACAAAACAAGGTAGTCTACCGGCCGAAGTAGAACCATACATTACATAGATTTGTAGGTGGATCCACTAGCTTTAATTCTATGGTGGCGACATTGTTCAAGAAGTAGGATATGTATTAGAGACCTATAGTTCCATATTAAATGGCAACCTCTATATAATAAGAGTCATTGTGAAGCTACCATCATACTAGTGAAGGACACCTCTAATATGTTGTTCTGTGCTGCTTAGCTTTAGTGCCTTTCTTTAATAACCTTTAGCAGGTCATTTATCATAATCTTATAATTGGTCATAGGAGATTAAATCCTCATATAAATATTTTCATGAGATCTTTAAGATTAGATGAAAATTTTCTTTCTTTATAACCCTTCGTATATGAGATTAATATAAAATAATAACCTGGTTAAAGCATACAAGAGGATATCATAAATTTGTATTTAAATATTTTTAACCCGTTTCAAATTAACTTATTCAAGAATTGACATTCAATTTTCAATAATCATAACAACAACATAGTGAATTACTCAATAGCATAGTCAATACCAACTATTCAACTCATATATAATGTTAATTCTTAATGTAGGATGAGGGAAGGGTTAATAAAGAATTCATTCAAGTCACAGTTCAAACCCAAACGTCTACACATTATGAAGTAGTAAGTATAACTCTATGAACAAAATTATTTTTAGACATATCATGCATCAAAAATATGTGTCTTTTGATGAAGTTAAATACCCAAAAGACCCTTCAATTATATAGGTCATTTGATGAAGTTAAAATACACAAAATATGACTTTAATGAATCTGAGAAGTGGTTGCGTATTCCCATTATTTTTCTAAATTTTGGGGTGGGAAAGTGAGGTGTGTACCTGCCTTGCGCTGCGAGGAAGCCTCTTAATTCTCAAGGTAGTAGCATGCGCGTCAGCTTCGCATCGCACACCCCTACCTATGTTTGGGTCCTCCCATGAACCGCTGAGGCGATCCTTGGGGTGTCATTAAAAGACGTTAGGTCATATGATGTAGAGCATCCATAACGACATTGTCCTTACCGGGGTTATAAAGAGCGCTCATGTGGTGATCTTTCAACAATTCGTACCACCTTTTTTGTCGGAGATTTAACTCCATTTGAGTAAAAACATATTGAAGAATCTTGTGGTCGGTATGCACATAAACATGGACACCATACAAATGATGCCTCCATATTTTTAAGGCAAATACCACGGCCTCTAACTCAAGGTCATCAGTTCGATTGATTTTTTATGCTCCTTATGTTTCCTAGAACAATAGGCTACAACTTTCTTGTGTTGCATAAGCACACACACCAAGCCCACTTAGGATGCATCACAATATACCACAAAGCACTTAGTACCTTCAGGTAAATTCAACATCGGAGCGGATGTAAGTCGCTCTTCCAACATTTGTAAGATACATTCATATGACTCCGACCACTTTTGGGCCAAAATAGTAAAAAAATATTTAATGGATGCAAAACAATCCACAAAACTTATATAGTATCCCACTATACCCAAAAAGCTCCTACTGTTTTTTGGAGTTAATGTTCTAGGACATTTTTTTACCGTCTCGGTTGTAACACCCTAAACGAACTAAGGTGAGGTAGATCTTTATTAATATATGTTCAGTTTGTTTTGAGATAAAATGAGTTATAATCATGTGCTTAGGTTGTGTGTGATGTTTTATAATCTTGGAGGTCAAATGTCCAAGAGCGTCTATGACATTCGAAAGACATGATTTAGATTGTTCTTGTGTGTCTTGAAGTGTTTTTATGAGTTTTACATGTTTGTTTTAATAAAAATTTATGTGCGATGTTCCTAATACATAGTATACTATGATTAGAGGTTTAATGTCTTGGTCGACCCCACCTATGACCAACGAGGATCCCTAGAGAAGAGCCCAATACTTTGACCTAAAATTGCATAGGCAGTTTCCATCAACAGAACCAATCGACGGCTAGTTGACGAATTGAAGGTACGTTAACTTGTTCTGTACATTAGACCTGCAGGACTAGATGTTTTGAGGGTTGCATACCAGACCAACGAACCCTCACCAACGGGGCGTCATTTTATAAATGGTCCGTTGGTTGGGACTCATTGGTGTTGCCTGAAAAAAGATGTCATTTTTTTTAGGCTTGGGGTGTTTGGTAAATTCACTACAAGTGTTTTATGAAACTTGGGTGATACTTTTAGGGTCTTTTAGGTATATTATGTTTTTTCAAACCTTATACTTACTTTTAGTTATCTTTTCCTATAACCCAAAACCTTTCCCTCAAGAAAACTTTCTCTAAATATCCATATAAGAGAGAATTCAAGAATGAGCTAGGAGGGTTGTTGGTGGTCGACTCTTCATAAATAATCTGTGGGGTTTGTTCTATTTGAGGTATAGTAGTCATCATTGAACTCTCTCCCATTCAAGGAGTCCTTTATAATAGATTTTCCACAAGGGTTTCAACCTTAAATTCTTCCATCTTTAACTCTAAATACGAGTCTTGCATGAAAACATTTTCAATTATTCAATTACTTTGTTTCTAATGATAGTAGGTGACTTTAATGCTAAAATTTCAATAAAACCATGTTACAACTTTTTATAAAATTTTGGCTTAAGGAATGGATTAAATGAGCATTGTTTGGTAGTCGTTGTTCTTCGGTTTTCTTTTATCGATATTTTTTTTCAGCTACTGATTTATGTTATTCTTTATGATGAATTGTTTAGAAAATTGTAAATAGGCGTGAAAGCATTGGAAGAATGGTAAATTGGTCTAGTTGTTAACTTTCTTTGTGAAATATCTTGAGTGGTATGGCCCACCTTTTTGGTGGTGATGTTTACTTGATGAATTTTCATATACTTTATATTTATTCTAACTGTGGCTTTAAAGCTCTTATGTGTGAAAAGAAGTTATAATGAAGATAGTTGTTCTAATGTGTATTAAGAATCTTAAATTGCATATTTTTCTTAGATTATGACTAAATTATGTAAGTGGATATGTTTATCTTGTTAAAATGTATATTGTGATGAATGCAGTTCTAAGCATGGGTTTAAGTTAATGTAAATTAAATGATACTTATATGCAAGGTGTGTTCACATGTACAACACATCACACTTTAATAGAGGAAGCTTAATTACGTCAAAAGGTGAGTTTTACAGTGAACATCCTTTGTGAGTTGAGATACATTGTTTAGTACAAACCTCACTACATCCTAACCAATTTCTAAGATATGTAAGATGATGAATTCCATTCATGATTTGAGATGTGGTTTTGAGTAGTTATCCTTTACCTCTAGTTTATAATGTTTAGAATCCATAGGCAGTTATGCTTAGCATCGAGAGGATATGAAGAAGTGGTTGTTACACTTTGTGAGTTGAGATGTTATATTCCAATGTACCTTATAAGATGTGTTACTTAGTAGCAATCTCTTTATCTCTTAACTATGCGCCTGTATAGGTCTAGCTTTTGGTAAAGTCATGTAAAATCTAAGAGAATTACCTTATTATTGTTAAGTGCGGATCCCTAATCTGATAAGGGTTAATATCGAGATTCCATGTTTAGCTCTCATGGTATATGTCGATTAAGATAATTCCTTCAAATTTAATGAAAGAGACAAGTCTTCTAAAAGAGTGCACTACTTAGGGTTGGTTGTGGAATGGGAATCCATCTACTCATTGTACTAAGTGGGCATTCTAAATTTTGGTGTGTTTTTTGAGTGTTCTTCTTATGTCTTTTCATTGAGTGGGGACTTCTTCTCCTGTACCGAGTAAGCCTAAAATTGATAGTCTTTGGGATCACCTAGGTGTGTATTGAAGTTGCTGTATGGGTTTTCCTTCATGTCTTACTTTGTTGTGTCGTAGAATAAACTTAGCTACGAAAACTTCTATGGAAATGAGTTCACTTTGTCTTGGCATGAATTTTTGAGTTCACTATTTTGGGATTAAGATAGTTCAATGTAATTCTAAAATGAATTCACTATTATTTTGAGAGCTTACTGTAAAATGGTTCTTTTTGTTAAAATTATGGTAATCCTAAGTGTTAAATGATGATTTTTATGTGGTTTTACATCTATATTCATGAAGTTTTTGCTTTTTTTTGAATTAAAATGTATTTATACTAAGATTTCCCCTTTTTCCATGTTTTTGCATATCATACTTTACATTATTTATTCTAACCCCATACTTTTTTATACTCTACAATTAAAGGTTTGGAAGCATGGAGAAGTCTAGATGGCAAGGATTGGGAATATATTCTCTCAAGACATGGTATGTCCTCATATATACGAGGACATAGTCTATGTTACTGAGTTTTAAATGTTTAGACTTATTATGTATTTATTTAAATGTAAAACGGTCGTGCCCTTATGATATTATTTTGTATCTTTATGTTGTTTTGTGAGGATGAAATATCCTAACAATTTATGAAATAATTCCTTCATATATTAAAATTTATGAAAAAATTTTATCCCGCGCTACATTTTATGTCTTTTGTAATGAACGATAGTTAAAGAGCTTCTATATGACCACAATGGATGAAGTACTCCTTGTGATGATCCAAGGGTTCTCTCTAGCTTGTAGGGGGTACTTACAGGTTGTTATAAACATGGTATCAGAGCATAATTTCATTGGTAATATCTTAGGATCTAAACTCTCACAAGCCACGCCTTGTATAGACTTGGTGATTGGTGTTAGCCGCTCCACATCCATGAACAAGAGGCTATAAGATAATAGCAGTTTCACTTTCTTCAATATATAATGTCATGCCTTAGAGTTGAGTTTTATAAGATGTCTCTCTCAACCTTTTCTCTTTGTGTTCATAGGACATATATACGATGAGATCAACCACTAGAAGGGAGGAGGGAGGTGTAGCTAATGAGAGGATCCCTCCCCGTGTTGACCAAGTCCCTATATTTAGCCTAGAGGGTGAAAATTAGGAGGGTACCCTTCAGAACCTTATATACCATAACCTAAAGAACCTCAAGTGCCCAAAATGCCCCATATGCCTCAAGATCATTTTGTTTAAGAGAATATGACTATTACAGAGTTGATAGCTTCCCTAATGATTGACCCAAATTATGACGGCTCAATATCATGTCGTCAATAATCACTTAGTTTCCAAAGCTAATAAAGGAGGTGGACCTCAACAAAATGCAAGTACTCCCACTTAGAGAATTTGGGTTTTAAGGGAATGAACTATCCTACTATTCATGGCACTAAACTTGATAGAGATCCATAAAGCTTCATATATCAGTTGTTAAAAGTGGTGTATGCTATTTTTGTGACCGCTAG
Organism: Solanum corneliomulleri; assembly: GCA_027704805.1. Taxonomy (NCBI): domain Eukaryota; kingdom Viridiplantae; phylum Streptophyta; class Magnoliopsida; order Solanales; family Solanaceae; genus Solanum; species Solanum corneliomulleri. The sequence continues at coordinate 26,331,537 of JAKWIY010003062.1, forward strand.
GGAGAAAACGGATTTTATCGCGTACCAACTTGAGGATGTGGCTCAAGTGTGGTTTGTGCAATAGAGGGATGATAGACCTTTAAGATATGGTCCAGTTAATTAAGAGATTATAAAAGATGATTTCGTAGATTGGTTCTTTTCCTTAGAGTGTACGGAGAAGAAGATTGTTAAATTCATGAATCTTCTTCATGGGGGAACGAGTGGGCAAGAATATTCACTTAAATTAACCCAATTCTTTAAGTATGCCCCAATCATATTAGACAACCCTAGAGATAGGATGAACAAATTTGTGATGGCAGTGTCTAACTAGGTGGAGAAAGCGTGACGTAAGACAATTCTTCTTAATGACATGGATATATCTAGGCTCATGATGTATATGATCAATAAATTGAGGAGTCCAAAATTAAGGAGATAAGACAACAGGGGAAGAGGCATAAGTTTGATGGTTCTCGTCACCATGAGCCTAAGAAGAGTTTCTTACACCAATATCTTCCATGGGAAACAAGGATAGAGCTCCCAAACAACTTTCTTAAGGAAATGGCCATACTTTTGAGAGGACTAGGTGTGCTTTTTGTGGGAAGAAACATTTGGCTAAATTTCTTAACCGAACGGATGGTTGGGTTGGGAGTGGTAATAATGACCACAAGAGGAGGGAATTTTATAGGAACAACATAAAAGGTAAAGAGATAAATCAATCTCCTTGAGGTTGTGTAGATCCCAATTCTCCAAAAAGGAATCGTCCATATGGGATGGGAGATAGGAAACAGAACTACAATAGTTTTGATTATCCCGATAGTTTTACCTCTTTATGGTTGTTGTGATTATGATATGAGATGAGTTTATATGGTTTTATATTCCATATTATCATGTTTTCTATACAAATTTCCTAAAGGATGAATTTTTGGACTTTCTTGCAGGCTACGCTGTGTTAAAAATGATGCTCACTATAAAGATTATGATTTTTGAAAAATATTGCATTGTCTTGAGTTGTGGTTTCAATGTGTGTAAGAGTAATGTATATGAGCATGGTTAATGTTGAAGAAGGTAGTTCCACCCTAAATAAAGGAAAAGGGTCAATATTTAATTGTGGAAGTTGACAAATTTGCCTCTGCTGCAAAGTGATTAAATTTTTTATTTGTGCTCCTAGGAACTAAGCTAAAAATAACCACGTTATGTAGTTTCTAACTTATGGTTATGAAGCGAGCCACAATCATGACTTAGGGAATACGCGATGATAGGAAATCTTCCCTTCTTCTACTCTTTATCTTGCTATATTTAAATGTGACATCTTTTGTAATCAAAGAATCAATCACTTTCCTTGTATCACCGGGCATAAAAGTAATATGAGGAGAAATGAAGGCAAGAGAGTTGGTGAGGCAGCTGCTTGAGGAAACCAAGTTCTTCCTCAATCCCTAGTTGTTGCAGATAAAGTGGATGTCGACCCAGTTGAATTGACAGACGGTGAAGTGAGTGAGGTATTGCTGCATATGGCAGAGGCCATCACTACTCAGGCCCATGCTATCATGGCTCAAGTCGCAAGAGAGTGTGCTCCAAGGAAAAACCCTCATGCTGGTACTATGTCTATCTGGCTGAGGGAGTTCGACATAATGAATACTCTAGTTTTCTACGTATCAAATACCATCCTTAGGAGTTCGTGGATGAGGTACACAAGAAACCATATGACATAGGAGTTTATGAGGAGGCAAAGTCTTAGTTTACTAGATATCAAATCAAAGACGTGGCACAGGTTTGGTACCAGATGTGGGAAGATGGCCAAGCACTAGGCGATATTCCTATAACTTCTAATGTTCTCAAGACAACCTTTTTGGAGAGGTTCTTTCCCAAATATTTTAGGCAAGCAAAAGATGAAGTGTTATCAACATGAGATAGGGAGGTATGTCTGTCATTGACTATTTTTAGAGGTCGCAGAGAAGCCTGCATACGTCTTTCTTACATCATCTAAGTTAATTTTTGTAGAAAAATTGAAATTTTTTGTTCGTTAACATACACGTATAAACACTACTTAGCATCATAGGCGTTAGCAAATCAACCATCTAATAAAGAGATAATCAAATGAAAGAAACAATTTATAATTTTATTATACGTATTTTTGCCGAAACGGATCCAATACAAAGTCTGAAAAAAAGCAGAAAGAAATACTTGTGGTACACTCTCCACTATTTATACCCTACATCTAAGATAGATAATGAACGTAGCTATCCTCGAAATAATGAGGGCCTACCAAGTACGCATGAAAGATTCACATCCAGATAGCTACAACGTCAACCTGTAAGCTCTAGCGTCCACCTGTGTGTGCACCTAAAAGTTTAGAATTGTATGGGATTAGTGCACAGATGTACTAAGTATTGGTATGTTAAAGCACACACAAAGGAAATGAATGAGTAAGAACATCTCTTTCCTAACAATATGATTATGGAAAGTCAAGTCAATGGACTTGCCAAAATTGGAATAGGAAAGTTAGTGACCTTTCCAAATTTGGATTAGGAAAGTCATGCCATGAGAATAACATGCATCATCGTACTTGTCATAGGAAAGTGTAACGACCTGTTTAGTCGTTTTGAGCAGCAGAACAAATTCTGGAAAAACTGGCTGAAACCACGGACCCAACGACGGACCGTCACAGGCTCGACGGACCGTCGTGGGTGTTCCGTTCCATGACACTTAGAGTTTGAAAATCGGGTACTGAAAATCGACTCTCTGTAAATTGTGACGGACCTGCAGGACGTGCCGTCACATCCACGACGAACCGTCGTGAGTCCCGTTTGCAAAACACTCAACTTTGAAGAATTTGGTTCGAGAAACGAGTTTCTGACCGCCATGACGGACGTGCAGGACGGACCGTCACAGGCGTGACGGGCCGTCACACAGCGTCCGTGGCGACGATGGAACTGGGGAGGCACGACGGCCTGTGCGACGGACCGTCGCATCCACGACGGCCCGTCACAGGGTGTGCAGTCCCCCAGCAGTTTAGGATTCTTTCCTCGTTTTAAGGGTCGTTTTTGATTATTCTTTCCTTAATTATAAGGATTGAGGGGTAACATTAATAAGTCTAATTTCTTAGGGGTTAAAAAGGTAACCTTAAGTAAATTAGTGGGGTTTATTTGTCCTCTTTTATTCTTAATTAATTGTTAATTAGGGTAAAGGAAAGAGGGTTTGAATAAAACAAAGAGAAAGAACAGAAAGAAAGGGAAACGATTGAGGGAGATTGGACGAGAAGAAGAGAGCTTTGGGAAGATTAGCTTGTTGATTCCAATTCTTCGGTGGAGGTAGGTTATGGTTTTTATGTTACGATAATCGTAGTAAACTCTTGATAGTGTATGATATGTATTGATGATGTTGTAAACCTGTCTATGTGCTTAAATTGTATGCTTGCATGATTATGATTATGAGATTGTGATTAATTAACAAGCATGATGAAGCTATTGAATCCCAAAATATTGAAAGAACCCTAATTCACTTAATATATATTATAATAAGAATGATGATGCCTTAGTATGATAGAAGGCTTGATATATTATATAATGAGAATGAGGATGCCTTAGTGTGAAAGAAGGCTTGATGAATTAGGGGATCGGGTGCCACGTTCCGCCGGTACCAGGTGATATGAATATCGGATCCCACGTTCCGGGGGAGATAGAATGAATATGAGGATCGGGTGCCACGTTCCGGTACCAGGATAGAATGAATATGAGGATCGGAGTGTCACGTTCCGACACCAGGATAGAATATGAGGATCGGGTGCCACGTTCCGGTACTAGGATAGAATGAATATGAGGATCGGAGTGTCACGTTCCGACACCAGGATAGAATATGAGGATCGGGTGCCACGTTCCGGTACCAGGATAGAATGAATATGAGGATCGGAGTGTCACGTTCCGACACCAAGATAGAAATATGAGGATCGGTGCCACGTTCCGGTACCAGGATAGAATGAATATGAGGATCGGAGTGTCACGTTCCGACACCAGGATAGAATATGAGTCGGGTGCCACGTTCCGGTACCAGGATAGAATGAATATGAGGATCGGAGTGTCACGTTCCGACACCAGGATAGAATTAGAGGAGCGGAGTGTCACGTACCGACACAAGAGGAAGAAAGATAATGAATCTTGAAAGATAATGAATATACTCAATCTAATGAACTTAATTCCCAAATGAGTATGGTATTGAGGCTTGAGTCCTCATGTGTGAACTTGACGGAAATTGTTAATGATAAAGTAATGCTATTGCTGCATGTTGAGTATTGTAGTTGATTTACATATTTATTATATATATTGTTCCCTATTTTGAGTTAGCCGATGATATCTACTCAGTACGTGTGGTTGTACTGACCCCCTACTTTTGTTTTCCTTTGTTATTTGTGTTATGCAGCAAACGTTCCGTCAACTTCGAATCAGCAGTAGATCAAGCCAGTCTTCACTTCATCGGAAATTCAGGGTGAGCTAATGCGTCTAGCTTGGACTGGGTCTCCTTCTTCAAGTCTTGATGCCTTGAACTTCCGGCATGGACTAGCTTTTACTTGTTTTTAGCTTTTTAGACATTCTTAGTTTAGTGAATTGAGATAGATGTTCTTGTGGTGATGACTTCCAGATTTGGGGATAATAATAATAGTTTTGAATGTTTTTATTAATGAGTTTAGTCTTCCGCATTATTTTCTGTTGAAATATCTTGAAATGTTAAGGTTTAGATGGTTGGTTCGCTCACATCGGAGGGTGAATGTGGGTGCCAGTCGCGTCCCCGATTTGGGTCGTGACAGACTTGGTATCAGAGCATTAGGTTCATTGGTCTCATCACACAAGAACAGGTCTAGTAGAGTCTTAAAGAACGGTAGGGGGACGCCTTTACTTTTCTTGAGAGGCTATAAGACTTTAGGAAAATTCCATTCTTTCATTCTTTCTTTGTGCTATTACTTGAGTCCAATTGGTATCTAGGTGATACAAATTGGTATCTGACCATCTTCATTCTATCTCGCAGATGGTTAGAACTAGAGCAACGACCGCACCAGCAGCGACAACGGAAAGACATGAAACTAATGAGCCAGCCACTGGGGCTGTGGCTCGAGGAGGAACAGCGGCAAGAGGCCGTGGGAGAGGTCGTGGGAGGACGTCCTCTAGAGGAGAGGACGAGCCCCTAGCCCATCTGATGCTAGGGCGGTGACTCCTCCACCGACTGAGGAGGTAGCTAGAGAGGGTGAGGAAGGGGAAACTGACAAGGGCAGAATGAGGAAATGCCACCCCAACCTACCCCAGAATGATCAACCAAGTACTTGCTTATCTTAGCGGGTTGTCTGATCAGGGTCAAGCACCTCCAGTGGTTTCTGCACCAACACCTCCGGTTTCAGAGATACGACATGCGGCTACTATGGCTCCCCGCATGGATGCACCATTGGGAATAGGCACATTTCCACGTCTGACTACTGGGCCTATTATGACAAACGATCAACATGAACTTTTTAGTAAGTTCTTGAAACTAAAACCTCCAGTCTTCAAGGGTGCAGAATCTGAGGATGCTTATGATTTTCTGGTTGATTGTCATGAGCTACTACACAAGATGGGGATAGTAGAGAGGTTTGGTGTCGAGTTTGTGAGCTATCAGTTCCAAGGGAACGCCAAAATGTGGTGGCGTTCACATGTTGAGTGTCAACCAACGGAGGCACCACCTATGACTTGGGAATCATTCTCTAGTTTGTTCATGGAAAAGTATATCCCAAGGACTTTGAGAGATAGAAAGAGGGATGAGTTCTTGAGCCTTGAACAGGGAAGGATGACAGTAAACGCGTATGAGGCTAAATTTCGCGCACTATCCAGATATGCCACGCAACTTTGTTTCAGTCCACAAGAACGGATCCGCCGTTTTGTGAAGGGGTTGAGGTCAGAATTGCGGATTTCAGCCTTACAGATAGCGGCAACAGCAACATCCTTCCAAGAGGTGGTGGACTTTGTAATAGAGGTGGAAGGAGTGAAACCAGATGACTTCACCACGACATCGACATCAAAGAGGTTCCGAAGGGGAGGTGAGTATAATGGTTCTTATTCTAGAGGACAGAACTCCGGAGGTCACTCAAATCAAATCGACCAATACAGTCTTCACTACAGACTGTAGTTGGGGGTCCACCTCAGAACGGTCAACATTTCTCTGAGAGGCCGACGCGTGAACCCAGAGAATGTTATGGGTGTGGAGAGATTGGACACATTAAGAGGTACTGTCCAAACCAGAGTTACAGACCCCCAATGGCTAGAGGAAGAGGTGGTAATGGTAGAGGTCGATATTCTGGAGGGCGTGGTGGCCGAGGTAATGGTGGTCACCAAAACGGCAGAGGAGAGGGTCAAAATGGAGCCACTACTACACAACATGGTAGGGGCAACGGACAAACAAATAATGGGGCTCATTGCTACGCTTTCCCTGGGAGATCTGAAGCGGAGGCGTCTGATGCTGTTATCACAGGTAATCTTTTGGTTTGTGATTGCATGGCATCTGTGTTATTTGACCCTGGCTCCACGTTTTCTTATGTATCTTCATCATTTGCTAACGGTCTAAATTTACGTTGTGAATTACTTGACATGCCTATTCGTGTTTCTACTCCGGTGGGTGAGTCTGTGATAGTCGAAAAAGTGTATAGGTCTTGTTTGGTGAATTTTGTGGGGAGAAACACTTATGTAGATTTGGTTATTTTAGAAATGGGTGACTTTGATGTAATTCTGGGTATGACTTGGCTTTCTCCAAACTTTGCGATTTTGGATTGTAATGCTAAAACAGTGACGCTAGCCAAGCCTGGGGCAGATCCGTTAGTGTGGGAGGGTGACTACACTTCCAAACCGGTGCGTATAATCTCCTTTATTCGTGCTCAGAAGATGGTTAGTAAGGGTTGTCTAGCTTTCTTGGCACATCTCAAGGATGACACTATCCAAGTACCCTCAATTGAATCAGTTTCGGTAGTTCGAGAATTTTTGGATGTGTTCCCTGCAGATCTTCCTGGTATGCCACCAGATAGGGATATTGACTTCTGTATCGATCTTGAACCGGGCACACGCCCCATTTCTATACCCCCGTATAGAATGGCTCCCGCCGAATTAAGAGAGTTAAAGGCTCAACTTCAAGAGTTGTTGAGCAAGGGCTTCATTAGACCAAGTGCATCTCCTTGGGGTGCTCCGGTTTTGTTTGTGAAGAAGAAAGATGGGAGTTTCCGAATGTGCATAGATTACCGACAGTTGAACAAGGTAACTATTAAGAACAAGTACCCCATTCCTCGCATTGATGACTTGTTCGATCAGTTACAAGGTGCTTGTGTCTTCTCAAAGATTGACTTGAGGTCCGGTTATCACCAATTGAAAATACGAGCAACGGATGTGCCAAAGACTGCTTTTCGAACTAGGTATGGGCATTATGAGTTTGTGGTAATGTCGTTTGGTCTTACTAATGCCCCTGCTGCCTTCATGAGCTTGATGAACGGGATTTTCAAGCCATATTTGGATCTCTTTGTGATTGTGTTTATTGATGATATACTGATATACTCCAAAAGTAAGAAGGAACATGAGGAGCATTTGAGAATGGTGTTAGAGTTGCTAAGGAAGAAAAAGCTTTATGCCAAGTTCTCTAAGTGTGAGTTTTGGCTAGATTCAGTGTCCTTCTTGGGGCACGTGGTTTCTAAGGATGGAGTGATGGTAGATCCATCTAAGATTGAGACGGTAAAGAATTGGGTAAGACCTACAAACGTGTCAGAAATAAGGAGTTTTGTGGGGTTAGCTAGCTACTACCGCCGATTCGTCAAGGGATTCTCTTCCATTGCTTCCCAATTGACGAACTTGACCAAGCAAAACGTCCCATTTGTATGGTCGGATGAGTGTGAGGAGAGCTTCAGAAGCTTAAGACTTTGTTGACTACCGCACCTATCTTACCTTGCCAGTAGAGGGCAAAACTTCATTGTTTATTGTGATGCATCCTATTCTGGGTTGGGTGCAGTGCTAATGCAAGAGAAAAATGTGATTGCTTATGCTTCAAGACAATTAAAGGTGCATGAACGCAACTATCCGACCCATGACTTGGAGTTGGCCGCGGTAGTGTTTGCACTAAAGCAATGGAGACACTACTTGTATGGGGTTAAGTGTGAAGTCTACACGGACCATCGTAGCCTACAGTATGTCTTCACTCAGAAAGACTTGAACTTGAGACAGAGGAGATGGATGGAACTACTAAAGGACTACGACATCACTATCTTGTATCATCCGGGGAAGGCGAATGTTGTGGCAGATGCCTTGAGTAGAAAGGCCGGAAGCATGGGAAGTCTAGCTCATTTGCAAGCTTCTAGACGCCCATTGGCTAGAGAAGTGCAGATTTTGGCTAATGACCTTATGAGGTTGGAAATAAACGAGAAGGGAGGATGGTTAGCTTGTGTAGAGGCAAAATCCTCTTTCCTTGATCAGATTAAGGGGAAACAGTTTGATGATGAGAAACTAAGGCGAATTCGAGATAAAGTGTTGCAAGGAGAGGCTAAGGAAGCAATAATCGATGGGGAAGGTGTTTTGAGGATTAAGGGAAGAGTATGTGTACCCCGCATCGATGATTTGATCACCACTATTCTGACAGAGGCCCATAGTTCCGGATATTCTATACATCCTGGTGCAACCAAGATGTATCGCGACCTAAAGCAACACTTCTGGTGGAGTAGAATGAAGCGAGATATTGTTGAGTTTGTTGCCAAGTGTCCAAATTGTCAACAAGTAAAGTATGAACACCAGAGGCCCGGAGGAACACTTCAGAGGATGCCCATTCCTGAATGGAAATGGGAGAGAATCGCGATGGACTTCGTGGTTGGTCTTCCAAAGACATTGGGTAAGTATGACTCCATTTGGGTGATTGTTGATAGGTTAACTAAGTCTGCACATTTCATTCCTGTCAAGGTGACTTACAATGCAGAGAAATTAGCAAAAATCTACATCTCAGAAATCGTTCGATTGCATGGGGTTCCACTCTCAATCATATCTGATAGAGGTACGCAGTTTACTTCTAAGTTTTGGAGAACCTTACATGCTGAATTAGGTACTAGATTGGACCTTAGTACCGCATTTCATCCTCAGACCGATGGTCAGTCTGAGCGAACGATTCAAGTGTTGGAGGATATGCTTCGCGCATGTGTGATAGAGTTTGGTGGCCATTGGGACAGTTTCTTACCTTTGGCAGAGTTTTCATACAATACAGTTATCACACTCTAGCATCGACATGGCTCCATTTGAAGCATTGTATGGGAGGAGGTGTAGGTCTCCCATTGGTTGGTTTGACGCCTTTGAAGTTAGACCTTGGGGGACTGATCTGTTGAGAGATTCTATGGAGAAGGTGAAAGCTATTCAAGAAAAGCTTTGGCGGCTCAAAGTAGACAAAAGGAGTATGCAGACCGAAAGGTTAGAGACTTGGAGTTCATGGAAGGTGAACAAGTCTTGTTGAAGGTTTCGCCCATGAAAGGGGTGATGCGGTTTGGAAAAAGAGGTAAGTTAAGTCCAAGGTACATTGGACCATTTGAAGTGCTTAAGAGAATAGGGGAGGTGGCTTATGAGTTAGCCTTACCCCCAGGGCTGTCCGGAGTGCATCCGGTGTTTCATGTGTCCATGTTGAAGAGATACCACGGAGATGGAAACTACATTATCCGTTGGGATTCAGTTTTGCTTGATGAGAACTTGACTTATGAAGAGGAACCGATTGCTATATTAGATAGAGAAGTTCGCAAACTGAGGTCGAGGGAGATTGCATCCATCAAAGTGCAATGGAAGAATCGACCGGTTGAAGAGGCTACTTGGGAGAAGGAGGCAGATATGCAAGAAAAATACCCACATCTGTTTACAGATTCAGGTACTCCTTTTCGCTACTATGTTTTTTTCTTTTTGATCGTTCGGGGACGAACGATGGGTAAATTGGTATCTATTGTAACGACCTGTTTAGTCGTTTTGAGCAGCAGAACAAATTCTGGAAAAACTGGCTGAAACCACGGACCCAACGACGGACCGTCACAGGCTCGACGGACCGTCGTGGGTGTTCCGTTCCATGACACTTTTTTTTTTTTTTCGTTGAACGACCCTTGATGTGGGTCAGGGGCTTAGCAACACCCCCAGGCCTTAACATTTCATAAAAACAAGTGTTACAAGAAGGGGGACTAGACCTTACCTTCTATGATTTGGTAGGTATTTAATTGACCCATCTACTAAGATATGTCAATTTAACCTTATACAATAAGAAGCCTATCTATGGAAATAAATCCTAAGAAAGCTTGAATTAGGGAGACTCTCCCTTTTACAAGATTATAAGTAAAAAAGTAAACCTATTCTACTAACTAATAATCAATAGTTAGAGTTTGAAAATCGGGTACTGAAAATCGACTCTCTGTAAATTGTGACGGACCTGCAGGACGTGCCGTCACATCCACGACGAACCGTCGTGAGTCCCGTTGCAAAACACTTCAACGTTTGAGAATTTGGTTCGAGAAACGAGTTTCTGACCGCCATGACGGACGTGCAGGACGGATTGTCACAGGCGTGACGGGCCGTCACAGCGTCCGTGGCGACGATGGGAACTGGGGAGGCACGACGGCCTGTGCGACGGACCGTCGCATCCACGACGGCCCGTCACAGGGTGTGCAGTCCCAGGCAGTTTAGGATTTCTTTCCTCGTTTTAAGGGTCGTTTTTGATTATTCTTTCCTTAATTATAAGGATTGAGGGGTAACATTAATAAGTCTAATTTCTTAGGGGTTAAAAAGGGTAACCTTAAGTAAATTAGTGGGGTTTATTTGTCCTCTTTTATTCTTAATTAATTGTTAATTAGGGTAAAGGAAAGAGGGTTTGAATAAAACAAAAGAGAAAGAACAGAAAGAAAGGGAGAAACGATTGAGGGAGATTGGACGAGAAGAAGAGAGCTTTGGGAAGATTAGCTTGTTGATTCCAATTCTTCGGTGGAGGTAGGTTATGGTTTTTATGTTACGATAATCGTAGTAAACTCTTGATAGTGTATGATATGTATTGATGATGTTGTAAACCTGTCTATGTGCTTAAATTGTATGCTTGCATGATTATGATTATGAGATTGTGATTAATTAACAAGCATGATGAAGCTATTGAATCCCAAAATATTGAAAGAACCCTAATTCACTTGATATATTATATAATAAGAATGATGATGCCTTAGTATGATAGAAGGCTTGATATATTATATAATGAGAATGAGGATGCCTTAGTGTGAAAGAAGGCTTGATGAATTAGTGGATCGGGTGCCACGTTCCGGTACCCGGATAGAATGAATATGAGGATCGGGTGCCACGTTCCGGTACCAGGATAGAATGAATATGAGGATCGGGTGCCACGTTCCGGTACCAGGATAGAATGAATATGAGGATCGGAGTGTCACGTTCCGACACCAGGATAGAATATGAGGATCGGGTGCCACGTTCCGGTACCAGGATAGAATGAATATGAGGATCGGAGTGTCACGTTCCGACACCAGGATAGAATATGAGGATCGGGTGCCACGTTCCGGTACCAGGATAGAATGAATATGAGGATCGGAGTGTCACGTTCCGACACCAGGATAGAATATGAGGATCGGGTGCCACGTTCCGGTACCAGGATAGAATGAATATGAGGATCGGAGTGTCACGTTCCGACACCAGGATAGAATGAGGATCGGGTGCCACGTTCCGGTACCAGGATAGAATGAATATGAGGATCGGAGTGTCACGTTCCGACACCAGGATAGAATTAGAGGAGCGGAGTGTCACGTACCGACACAAGAGGAAGAAAGATAATGAATCTTGAAAGATAATGAATATACTCAATCTAATGAACTTAATTCCCAAATGAGTATGGTATTGAGGCTTGAGTCCTCATGTGTGAACTTGACGGAAATTGTTAATGATAAAGTAAATGCTATTGCTGCATGTTGAGTATTGTAGTTGATTTACATATTTATTAATATATATTGTTCCCTATTTTGAGTTAGCCGATGATATCTACTCAGTACGTGTGGTTGTACTGACCCCCCTACTTTATGTTTTCCTTTTGTTATTTGTGTTATGCAGCAAACGTTCCGTCAACTTCGAATCAGCAGTAGATCAAGCCAGTCTTCACTTCATCGGAAATTCAGGGTGAGCTAATGCGTCTAGCTTGGACTGGGTCTCCTTCTTCAAGTCTTGATGCCTTGAACTTCCGGCATGGACTAGCTTTTACTTGTTTTTAGCTTTTTAGACATTCTTAGTTTAGTGATTTGAGATAGATGTTCTTGTGGTGATGACTTCCAGATTTTGGGGGATAATAATAATAGTTTGAATTGTTTTTATTAATGAGTTTAAGTCTTCCGCATTATTTTCTGTTGAAATATCTTGAAATGTTAAGGTTTAGATGGGTTGGTTCGCTCACATCGGAGGGTGAATGTGGGTGCCAGTCGCGTCCCCGATTTGGGTCGTGACAGAAAGTCATTCCATGAGAGTAACATGTATCATCGTACTTTTCATATTGCAGAAAACACACAACACCTTAAACATAGCACTTATCGTTTTGCATGTAGCATATATCATCATTCATATCATTCATTCATATAACATAAGACCTTGGAATAATGGACTTGACATTAAGACTCCCCAAAATATGGGCTCATCATATGATACTCAACTAGGGAGATTTCATTAGAAAACACAAAGTCTACTTCATTCGTTCAGACGTACTTCACTTCATTTCGTTGATAGGCTAATGTGAAAACAACCTATACCTAGGACATAGTATAAGAATTTCATCGGATTTGTTGCGCAATAATTAAGAATGACCTAGTGTCATTACTTAAGTCTAGATCAGCTCTTCATCATCCTATCCTAAAACTTTCGGCATCATTCATTTCGTTATGTGCATCATTTAAGGCTGGCCTCATTCATTCATTAACTTTAACCAACATAGATCATGTGAGAATCAGAAATACATTGTCTCCCCCACACCGAAAAGATATGGAATCACCGGCCAAAGTAACCCAAAACATGCTAGCGTACATGGGTATTGAACACTGCAATATCCCTATATTGTTAGTATAGGTTAAAAGACAAGGGGGTATAAAGAGACCCATAACCGGCATGCCGGACCGTCTTATCTCATGAGAGTTACGTGAACTTCCGCCCTTCCCGAAAAAAGGCATCACCGCTCATAGCTAGTCTATCAGTGCTCACAATAAATTTCAATTTCATTTGACTCATACGTCATTGAAGTTGGATTCTAGTATGAGAACATCATAACTCAATATATGATTTCTTATCTCATCATTAGAATAAAGTGTATATTAATCTCAATACTTTCATTACAGTGTTCATAGAGACTTGTCTATTCATTAACTTTACACTCTCATAGGTAAGTGCGTTTTGCTAACATTTACTTAGTCTCATTTGAGATTTCTCTCATCTTTTACCTTAGCCTCCTATCATGTTGTCACCACATTTCTTAACTTTAGCACATTTGCTCACCATAATTACTCACCCCTTATTACGTGAATGTTCATTTCATCATATGCTAATGTACATGGCCGTTTAGTGGTTTCACACTCTTAGTTAAACCTTCCATGGTTTCATCATTTCATTGTTTATTTCATCATATGCAAACGGACTTTTCCATTTGGTGTGTTTCACACTCATACATAACCTTTCTAGTGTTTCTTCATTTCATTACATATATCATAGGTTCACTTACATTTAATTCACATATCTTTCATGTATAAATAATGACTTTGGGCAAGGGAAGCCGATTTAAAATCACTTGGGCAACACTTACATTTTTATTTTTGCTCGTTTAATCCACACGGCTTGGGGACCAATGATTGAGCCCCAACGCCTCAATTTTATTTTCCCCCTAAATTTCTCTCTTAAAATTTCGCTCATTGGGACAGAGAGATGTGGCATAGAACCCACACACCCTCATTTCTTTGTATTTCCTTTTCTTTAATTTCTCTCCTTTTTGGCCGAGGGGGTGTGGGTTCGAACACCCACAGGCCCAAAGCCTCCATTCTTTCTGAAATTTCTCTCTTCAAATTTCCCTTTCATGTTCCTCCTTAAATTTGATTGACATGTAGTAGGTTCGAATCCCACTCCTGTCATTTCTTATTTTTTTATTTCATTTTCGGATAAAGGCACATGGGTTCGAATCCCATATGCCACATTCTCTTTTTTCTCACATTACTTCAATGATTTTTAACATGGTGAGGTCACGGGTTGGATTCTTAGTGGCCGCACATATTTTAATTCATTTTCCATAGAATGGTAATCTCCTTCGCTTGGCGGATACTCATCAACAAGATTCTGGAAATTTTTTGCAGCCTAGTTTCTTACCTCTTTCACATAAATTGTTTAGACGTTTTAAGTAGCTTTTAGTGAGTTCTTCAGGTGCATTTTCATGGATTCATTTGAATATTAGTTTTTACTTAAATAAGCATTTTTACATAACTTATGAGCTTCACAATTTATGAATGTTTGTGCACATGAAATACGACCATAAACATGTCATTTTTCAAAATATAATCCAATAGTGTATATCACGGCTACACATTGCACACACATCATTTTTCACTTAATTTCGGACAACATTCTCAATATTAAAATATTTCTTAACATACACTACTAAATATTATCCTCAAAAAAACACATTACATCCCTAATTTATACTAGCAAACATACCCAACCTATGATTCGATGGGAGCTAGTGACAAGGACATTCAACGGGGATTAACCTTAGTTTTCAAAATAGATTCGTCTGAAACATAGGGGTCTCTTGCGAAAGGGACCAAGAGAGAAGAGAACCCACACCTTTTTTATGTTCAAAGCTCGACTCTTTTCCCAAAGAAATCCTCCAGACACAGGTCTAAACCAAAAGCTCAACACCAAGTTAGACAGAACACCTTACGTTTTTCCCTAACATTTATTATTAACTTAATCGTGTATATTTTTGTGTAAGTTCTTCAAGTGTGAAAGACTATAGTAATTTTTATTTTCTTGTAGTTGTTTATGCAGAGGTAAAGTGAATGAGATAAGAATAAATTATCGTGTGTTGAGAGATAGACGTGATTATACAGAAATAACATAGGATAAGGGCTTTAGTTTACGACTTAGTCAATTGAGGTTTAGATAATGGTAAAATCTGATTCCCCTTTTATTTTAAATCAACCAATAAAAATTCATGAATTAAATCAATTACAAATTTAAATAAAAACAATTTAAATCATTGCTTCCACCTAGGTTAAAACCCAGGTGGAGCAAGACTTCAGTTCAACGGAAAATTATCAGCGCTGTATCACCTAAATACCCTCTACCTTAATAATTAAATAATGAATTAAATATTTTAGGTAATACGCTACTACCCTTATCCTGGAAAAAGACGATTCCACTCCTAGATCCTCCAAACATAAGATTTCCATTTTTTAAATCAAGTAAAGACTCATTCGGGTAAATGTTCATATTCGGGAGCCCTACATGGATGAACCCAACCTTTCCTATCTCAACTAACTACACAAGTTACTTGTCTTGGCTGTCAAAAGGGTTCAGAGATATGGTTCTACGCGCATCAATCCATGTGAACCCGATCTAATCGTAGGCATTCTAGACAGATGAAGCAGTATTTAGCATAGAAATTTTTAGGGTTGTTAGGTTATCCACCTCCCCCTCTCTTAGAAACATTCGTCCCCGAAAGACAGTACTAATTATCTAGCGTAATGCCAGTGAGATCATAACATAAATACTATTTACGAACAAGCAATAGAAAGAAATATTGGAGAGATAAAAAAAACTTAGACATTAGAGTAGGAAGTATAACCTCAAGAGCTAAAAAGATAAGGGTAGCGGGATATCATAGGCCACTTACATAGCACCCGAAAAAGGATGAGTCCTCCACAATACCTATACTTTTGAAATCTCCTTGTTCCTTAGGCACTTGGTCTGTCTGTCTAAAATCTCAATAGGTACTTCCTCATAAGACAAGTCTTCCCTGACCCCTAGACCTAAACACGTAAAATCGATGCTTGATTCCCTGGGCACTTCTTTAACATAGAACCAAGAAAGACTGGATGAACAGAAGCTTGCTCGCAGGCAATGTCTACTCGTAGTCCGCCTCACCCACACGCTATAGGATCTTTTATACCCCAACAAACCTCAGAATCAACTTCCACTTCCTGCCAAACCTCATAACCCCCTTTGTAGGTGATATCTACAAATAGACTTGGTAAACCACATCAAACTCTAAGTGATATTTTCTGTTTTTTGCATCAGACTTTTGCTGACTATATGCAGTAACCAAACTATTCCTAATAATCCTGACATTCTCTAAGTACTCATGCATGATCTCTGGACACAAGATCTATGATTCCAAACTCAAACCACCCACCTGTAGACCTACATCTCCTACCGTACGGTACCTCAAACGGTGTCATCCCAATGTTGTAGAGATAGATATTATTATACGAGAACTCTATAAAATGCATATTGTCATCCCAGCTAACCTTCAAGTCAATCACACACGCCCTCAACATATTGTCCAATGTCTGAATGTTGTGCTCTTCCTGCCCATCTGCCTTAGGATTAAAGGTATTACAATGCTTCACCTTTGTTCCTAAGATCTTCTGTAAGGATCTCTACAAATGAATTTAGATCCTCTATCTGAAATGATAGACAAAGGAATCCCATGCCATCTCACAATCTCATCAATGTAGTTTTCTCACATAATCCTCGGCTCTGTAGGTAGACTATACAGGCATAATGTTGGAAGACTTAATTATCCTTTCAATAATAACCCATATGGAGTCATGCGGTCTAGTAGTCTTCGGAAGGCCAATGACGAAGTCCATATTAATTGTCACCAATATCCAAGTCGGAACCTAAATAATTTGAGTAAGACTCCCAGGCTTAAGATGTTTCGCCTTAACCTATTGCAATTTCCATATATTCTGCAATATCCTTCTTCATGCCATCCCACCAATAGATCTGATTAAGATCATGATACATATTTGTGAAACCTGGATGTGTAGAATATCTGGAACCATGGGCCTTTGCAATGATCCTGGTCCATAAATCATCCACATCTTGTACACACAGCCTTTCGTGGTACCTAGGTATGCCGTTATATCACAAAGCCAAAGACTCATTCATCATAACCCACACTGAGTCCTTTAGCTGCATCGACACCGGAGTAAGATGCTGACCATCCTTGACTTAAACTACTAAGGATGATTCAAAACTAGGATAAAATGAAACACCCCCACTAGTAAAGTCAACTAACCGCACACCCAGTCTTTCGAGTCTATGTATTTCATTCACCAACTCCTTCTTTCTCATCCTCAATGTGGGATGTACTTCCCATACTCATCCTACTCAAATCATTTGCTACAACATTAGCCTTACCTTTATGGTAATGGATGTTCATTTGGTAGTCCTTTAGAAGGTCCAACCATCTCCGCTAACATAGATTCAACTCACCTTATGTGAACACGTACTAGAGACTTTTGTGGTCTGTGAAAACATCCACATGCACCCCATAAAAGTAGTACCTCCAGAACTTCAGTGCAAACACAACAGCTGCCAACTCCTAGTGATGAGTGGGATAATTCATTTCATGTACCTTGAGCTTTATGGACGCATAAGTTATTACCTTACCACCCTACATAATAACACTACCCAAACCAACCCTAGATTAATCGCAGTACACACTGTAATTCTCACCACACTTAGTCAATGTAAGCACCGGGGCTGAAGTTAGTCTATCCTTGAGCTCCTGAAAACTTCTCTAACAAGCCTCTGTCCATTAAAACGTGGCCTTTTCTTAGTAAAAGATGTGAATGAGATAGCAATGCAAGAAAAAACCTTCACAAACCTACGATAATAACTAGCGAATCCCAACAGGCTACGAATATCTTCGGGAGAAAGAGGTTTTGGCCAGTTCTTGACAGCCTCAGTCTTCGTGTGATCTACCTCAAGATCTTTGTCGGACACATCATGACCCAGAATGGTAACTGATCTAAGGAAGAATTCACAGTTGCAGAATTTTACATACAACTGATGTTGTGTAAGTACCTGCAAGGTTAGTCTCAAATATTGTTCATGCTCTTCCTTTGTCTTAGAGAAGATTAGAATGTCATCAATTAATACCATGACGAATGAGTCAAGGTATTCACGGAATACCCCATTCATGAGATCCATAAATGAAGCAGGTGCACTCGTGAGACCAAATGACATAACTAGGAACTCATACTGACCATAAAAGGTATGAAAGGTTGTCTTTAAGATATCTCCATCCCTAACCCTCAGCTGATGGTAACCTGAACAAATATCAATCTTTAAGAAGAAACTAATCTCTTGGATTGGTCGAACAAAGCATCTATTTTGGGGAGTGGATACTTATTCGTGATAGTGAATTTTTTAAGAGACCAAAAATTTATACAAATTCTAATGGTTCCATCTTTCTTTTTTAGAAACAACACTGCTGCGACCAAACAGGATATGCTCGGCTGAATGAAACCCTTATAAGTGAGATCTTTAAAATTTAGCTTCAACTCATTAACATCAGATCAATCCATTTGGTATGTTGGTTTATTATAAGGTTATAAGTCGATACCAAAGTAAATCTCTTGAGCGGGAGGAACTCTAGGCAAATCACTAGGATATACATCTTCGAACACATTCAGTATAGGCGATGAGTCTACGAAAGGAACGTCATGATCTAAATTATTAACATTCCCAAGAAGACACGTAATAACCCTTTGTCCATCATTTTATTATCCTCAATGTTTGAAATCAAGGGATTAGGATTTACGACTCGAGTTGTACCCCTCCCAGACTTGCTCCTCTTCATTAGGGAAAAAATCTTACAACTCTACTATAACAATCCATAAAAGCATAAGAACTATGAAGCCAGTCAATATCAAGAATAACGTCAAAATTATGCATGAGTAACTCAACCAAGTATTCAAACATAGTCTTACGACATACAACTATTGGTGAAATCCTTGTATGCTCTATAAGTTCTTACATTCTCTCATAAAGGCATTCTAACAACTATAGGTTCATGCAGAACTTCAGGCAATATCTTAAAAGTTAGAGCAAGCAATGGAGTTACAAAGAAAATCGTAGACCTTTGTTCAAGTGAAGCATAAACAGAAGTTGAGAATATTTTCAGCATACTTGTGACTATGTTAGATGAATTCTCTTGCTCCTCCCTACCCTTAAGGGCGTAGAATCTTTTCCATATGGGGAGGTTTGGATGCTCTTCAACCATATGGATTTGGACTAGGATGAGAAATAACTCCATCCCGACCCGTGTTCTGTGGGTAGTCTCTAACCATGTTCCCGCTCTTACCTCAACGAAAGAAGGCATCAGTTCCCTGTCTTCTCTCTTTACCGTCAGCACAACCACAGTTAGCGAAGTATTTTTTTGGACAGTGCATGTCACCTCCATTTCCCTTCTTGGGCTTAGGTCTGCCTTCTCTAGGTGTTGTAATCCTCTTAATGTTAGAGCTCCCAGAACTCTGTTGCACCTTTTTGAGTCAACGTTGTTCACAGACGTCAAACTTGTTTCTATTGCCTCCATTAAAAGGACCTGTCCGATATTTTTGCTTTGGCCTCCTATCATCACGAACGACTATCTTCTTCTTGTTGTCCTCTACCTGCTGGACATGCACGACCATTTGGAGAGGTACATGTTATCATAGAGCATCGCTAATCGACACTCCTCCTCCTAATACTCGTTGATTCCTGTGAGAAACCTGCTCATCTCATCCCTTTTGTTAGATATAAGGGAAGTAGAATACCTCGACAGTTTAAAAAACTTCAGGGAATACTACTTGAGTGTCATGAATACCTACTTAAGATAGATAAATTCCTCAACCTTGGACTCCCTCATCTCTATGCAAAAGAATATCTCATGAAAATTTGTCTTGAACATCTCCCGAGTGACCAGAAATCGCCCGAAACACAGCTATCTTGCATGATCTTGAACTAAGATTGTGCAATATCCTTGAGTTGATAGGAAGACAACTCTGATTTTTCAGTATTTGTGGCCCCCATAGCCACCAATGTTTTATGCACCTCCTCCACTAACACGTGAGGAAAGTTTTATGCACCTCATCCACTAACACGTGAGGATTATCATTGTAAAGACTCTAAGCCTATCAACCATACTACAAACAGGTGGGTTCTCCCTCTGAACATTCTTTCGGTTGACCTGGTCATTCATGGACTATGTCTACATAGTTATGGTCTGTCCTATCAAGGCTAGAGATACCCGCACAACAACATAAGTCAACCCAGCAGGGTAAATCGGCATAGCAACTCAGCTGGAGAATGGGGATTAACATGATTTCCCGTAGCAGCTACTCCTCCTCTCCTTTGACCAATTGTACTTCTAGTATTCATTCTCTGAAAATAACTAGGATTGATGTTATGCACACATGATCAAGAAAATGATACATTAGGAAAGGCATGATAAGATCAGAAGAAGGGAAATTTCCCTACGCATCATGCATTCTCTAATCACGGATTGTGGTGAACTTCACTACAATGACTTTCAAACTACTCAATGTTGTTGATGTGAACTAATTATCCTCGAATTCAATCTAGTGCTCTGATACCAACTTTTCCCGACTGGAATCTAGACCCTAGACGAGAAATGCATCATTGATATCTCAGAGGTTGTAAACTAGCCTTCATACGTCTTCCTTACTTCATCTAGGTTAATTTTTGTGTAAAATTTGAAAATTTTTGTTTCTTAACATACATGTATACATACTACTTTACATCATAGGTGTACACAAATCATCCATCTAATTAGGGGAAAATCAAATGAAAGAATCAGTTCATAATTTTATTAGATATTTTTTTGCCGAATCGGCACCAATACAAAGTTTGAACAAAAGTGGAAAAAATTGATGGTGGAACATGCTCCACTAGCTACAGCCTACATCAATACTATATAATAATTGTAGAAATTCTCTAAATAATGGCCCTATAAAAGCCGAATAAAGTCTATACATCTAGATAGCTGCAACGTCAACCTGTAACCTCTAGCGTCTACATATGGCTGCACCTAAAATTGTAGAATTTTATGGGTTTAGTACACACTTGAACTATGTATGGGTATGTGCGAGCACACACCAAGGACATATATGATTAAGAACAGCTCTTTCCTACAAACATAATTATGGAAAGTCACGTTAGGGGACTGCCAAAATGGCAACTCCTTGGAATTATGGACTTGACATTAAGACGTCCCTAAATAAGGGCTCAACATATGGGACCTTAACTAGGGAGCCTTTATAAGAAAACAAATAGTCTGCTTCATTCATTTATACGTATATCATTTCATTTCGTTCTTAGGCTAGTGTGAACACCATCTATACCTACGAAGTAGTTTAAGACTTTCTTCGGGTTGGTTGTGCAATGATCAAGAATGACCTAGTGTCGTTACTTAAATCTTTCTCACCTCTTGATCATCCCATCCTAACACCTTTGGTATCATTCATTTCATTATGTGCATCATTTGAGGCTCGTCTCAATCAATCATTGGGAACTTTAACTTTAACTGACATAGATCATGTGAGCATCATTAAATCTAGTGCCATGAAACCCAACACTGAAAAGAAGTGGAATCACCGGCCAATGTGACCCAAAACATGCTTTCGTTCATGGGAATTGAACCCTGCCAGATCCCCATATTGGAAATATAGGTTCAAAGACTAGGAGATATAAGGACACCCAAACTTGGCATGACGGAAAGTCTCATCTCAATAGAGTTACATGAACCTCCTCCCTTCCCGAAAGAAGGGATCGTCGTTCAAATATAGTCTATAGGTGCTTAGTATAAAGTTGCATTACATTTAACTAATATGTCATGGAAGTTGGATTCTAGTATAAGGACATCAGAGCACATAGATGATTTCTCATCTCATCATTAGTATTAAGTGTATATTAATATCAATACTTTGATTACAATATTCATAGAGACTGGTCTCTTCATTAACCATACACTCGCATAGGTGAGTACATTTTGGTAACATTTACTTACTCTTATTGAAGATTGATCTAATCTTTTACATTAGCCTCTTGTCATGTTTTAACCACAATTCTTAACTCTAGCAAATTTCCTCTTCATAATTAATCACCCCTTATTACGTGAAATTTCATTTCATCATATGGCAATGCATATGGCCATTTAGTTTATTTCACTCTTACTTAACCCTCCCAGGGTTTCATCATTTCGTTGTCCATTTTATCCTTTCTTTGTTAATTTCATCATTTCATTTTTCAATTAATCATATGACAATGTATTTGGCAATTAGTTTTTTCCACACTCTTACTAAACCCTTGTAGGGTTTCATCATTTCAATCTACATTTGATCATTTATTAGTTCATTACATCATTTCATTTCATACATCATAGGTTCAATTATTTTTAGACTTATGGTTCTATACATACAAGTTACGAGGCTTCATTCATAGTTAGTTTAAGTGAATTCATATCATCCTAAGATTATGTGGTACAAGACTAATGCATCTTGTATTTATGCTAAGATCTCAGTTTTGATCAAAATAGGCAACCTTATTCTTGAATATTTAATTCAAGTATGACTTATGTTTCAATACTAAATTTGGCCAAGGGATCCTGGTTTCAAATCGCTTGGACAACACTTACATTATATGTTCATTTACTTTATTTGATCCATACGTCATGCGGACCCAAATTCAAGCCCCAAAACCTTCATTTTATTTTTTCCCTTAATTTTTCGTATAATTTTTCCGTTAAAAAACTAATATGATTTGGGTTCGACCCCCCCACAACATCATTTTCTTTTTATTTCTATCCTTTGGCTGAGGGTTTTTGAGATTGAACCCCCACAGCAACACATTAGTTTCTTTTAGTTTTCTCCTTGAATATGCCTGGGAGGTCATGGGTTCGATTCCAATGACTCACTTCTCTTTTCGTTCATTTCCCCTGACTCTCCTTCACTGCCTAGAGGTCGTGGGTTCGATTCCCACGTCTAACATTTCTTTTCTTTCATTTTCATTACTCTCCTTCACTTCGTAGAGGTCGTGGCTTCGACTCTCACTCCTCTCATTTCTTATTTTTTTTTCTTCTATTTTACATTTTTCCAGAAATTACAATTTTTTCGAATTCCCTTCACCACATTTATTTTTCTTCTTTATTTTCATGGTTTTTAACATGGTGAGATCACGAGATCAATCCTCCATGACCTTACTTGTTTTGATTAATAACATTTTATACCCTCTTTGCTGAACAAAATTCATTAATATAAGCTGGAAATGTTATTTTATTTTTTTTAGCATCCTTTCATAAAGTTACATCGTAGTTCTTAGGAGAATTTCGTAGTGCATTTAGAACGTGTTAGGTGAGTCTGCATGTATTCATTTTTCCAAAAAATTATCCCTCGAATCAGCATCATTTAAAATATATGAACATCAAATTTATATCAACTTGTGTACATAAAATTTAAAGAGCTATCACGCTATTTCAAGTCCTAAACCATGAACAATAGCAACGGAAACAAACACATACACACGTAGTTACATTTTCAGGGACATTAAAATAAGTCACATAATTCCAAACATACATATAAAAACATAATCATCACGAAAACATGTTTCAACCCTAGTTTTCTACCAGCAAACATAACCAATCTATGATTCAATTGGAAGTAGGGACAGGTACTTGCATCGGGGAACAATCTTAGTTTTCGAAATGAAAATTGTGAACCTTAAGAGTCTCTTGGGAAAGGGACCAACAAAGAAGAGAACCCTTACCTATTTGACGTTAAAATCTTGACTTGCTTCCCAAAAAATTAACCCAAAAACATGTCTAAGGCTCCTCAATATCAACTTCCCTCGAATGACAATCTCCCTTAGACTAGTGTGCCATTAACATTTGTTTTCATGTTATTGCGTATGAGTTCTTCATGGCTGAAGAACTTGCTTCATTTTTCTGCTTTTGTATGTTATTTTGGAAGAGAAAAAACGTGAGAAAGCAAAAGACAGATTGAGCTTGATAGTGGAGAGATAAACGTGAGAGAGTGGGAGTTGTAATAGGCTTAGTAGTCCAGTTTTAGGACATAGTCATTAAGGTTTAGTTTAATTAATAAAAATCTTATTTTTATTTTATTTGAAATAAGATAATGAAGAATAATAATTAAATAAATACATTAATTAAGTATCTAAAATAAAAAATCAGTTAAATTCATTGCTTTCACCTAGGTTCGAATCTTGGTGGAGCAAGACTTCACTTCAAGTGTCAAATTTCGGCCCTCTCTACCCAAAATAACCGTCCACTTTATTAAATAAATAATTAATTGTATATTTAAGATAATTACGATACTACCCTAAGCCTGAATAATAACATTTTACCCCTAGAATCTACAAACTTAAGATTTTCCCTTTTTAAGTCTGGTAAAGACTCATTCAAATAAATCTTCGTATTTGATACCCCTATATGGTTGGAACAAATCTTTCCAAGCTCAACTAACTACCAAAGTTTATTGGTATGGCTATAGAAAGGGTTCCGAGGTTTATTTCTACGCGAATCAATCCTTTTGAACCCTGGTCTAATCATTTTCATTTTTAACACATTAAATATTTCTTATTTTATCCATTTTTAGGGTTGTTACATTGTTCCCCCATTTAGGAACATTCGTCCAAGAATGACAATACACTTTACTAACAATAAATAAGTCATCTATAGAATGTATGCATACATAGATAATTCAATACTCCTTATTGGTGAATATCTGATTCACAACTTAACATGATGGTTCACATCTTTGAAACCTACTAGTAGCTTTACATTAATAGACTAAGGAAATATTTTTGAAACTAGTCTCATCTAAGCATACACCATATGTAAACATGTAATTCATACAAATCAATAACCTACATTTTTACTCAAACATATTAACTTCATACTAGTGAATAAAAACCATACACAGTCAAATACATGAAAGAGTAATTAAGGCTACGCACCCGATACTTCACCAGAGGTGCCTTCTCCATCACCCTTAGACTTGAATGCAAAGAATCACTACCTCCTTGGAGCCTCTTCACTTTGAAAATTAGGTTGAACTCTTCTTTCCTTGTTCTTGACTCCTTCTATTTGGACAATCCTTCACCATGTGACCCGGTTTGCTACAAATCTTACAAGCATTGCAGCCCCTCATACACTGTACTCCATGATGTTTGACACACTTTCTACTCTTAACTGTGGGCTTTGAATCTCTATCATAGCGATCCTTGGAAAAACATGACTCCCTTTGGTGGGAGAGTCCATTCTTAAACCTAGGTTTATCCCTAACTTCAGTACTACTCTTTCTTGAAAATTCTTCTAAGCTTGTCTTGAACTATTCCCTGCCCTAGTATGCTTCCTATTCTTATTTTCCTCCTTGTTTGACATGGACCATAATCATTGAAAGACCCATGCTGGCATGTAACATAGCTGCCCTACACTCTTTCTGATGATTCTCAACAATCATTGATCTAGTTTAAACAGGAGGATTCATCATTGTAAAGTCCCTTAAGTTGCTAGCTATGGTGTTGGCACGTGTGTTATCCTTGCGAACACCTTGTTGATATGCCTTCGTATCTCCTTGTATTCATCTTTCTGAATCACAAGAGTTAATGTTATATTCTCATTTAACACCATAAAAAAGACATTAGAGAAGGCACGATAAGATCTGAACATAGGAAATTTTCATACACATCATGCACTCTCTAATCAAGGATAGAGGTGCACTTAACTACTATGACTTAGAAACTACTCAATTTGGTTGATGTGAACTAATTATACTTAGAATTTAACCTAGCGCTCTGATACAAACTTTGTACAGGCAGAGTAATAGAGCCGAGACGAGACCGGCGTCGCTGACTTCTCAGAGGTCGCAGACAAGCCTAGTTACGTCATTCTTACTTTGTCAGGGTTAATTTTAGCGGAAAATTTGATACTTTTTATTTCTTAACATGCTTACTAAACATTATACTACATTAATAATTGTTCACCATCAACAATCTAACATTAAGATTATCAAATTAGAGAAACAATTTATTATAACGATAAAGATATACTTGCCAAAATGGCACCAACACAATGTTTGAACAAAAATGGAAAAGAAACTCTAGTGGAACATAATACACTAGGTCAATCCTAGAACTAAGATAGAATGTAACTGGGCAAGCATACTCAAAATCATGAGTGCCTACCATGTCCGGATTAATGCTCGACGTCAAGATAACTACATCGTTGATTTTGTAGCTTTAGCGTCCACACGTGCCTGCACCTAAAAGTTTAGATTTGTATAGGGTTAGTACACACTTGTACTGAGTATGGATATATGCAATCACACACCAAGGACATGCATGAGTAAGAATAGATCTTTTCTAGCAACATGATTATAGCAGGTCAAGTCGGTTGACTTGCCAAATTGACATTATAAAAGTGAGTGAACTTTCCAAATTTTGATTAGAAAAGTTTATGAGATTTACAAATTTGGACTAGTAAAGTTATACTATGAGAGTAACACGCATCATCATACCTAACATTTTTCACACAGCAAACAATAACGTACACATACACAGATCATAATTCCTATAACACATAATGTTGTTCATATCATTCATGCGTATGCCATGACACCTTGGAATCATGGACTTGATATAAAGACTTACAAAAAATGAGATCTCAACATATTGGACCTCAACTAGGGAGTCTACTCTGGCAAACACATAGTCTTCTTCATTTATTCATACGTACTTCAGTTCATTTAATTCATGGGAAAGTGTAAACTCCAGTTATACCTAGGATGCAGTTTAAAACATTCATTTGGTTCGTTGTGCAATGACCAAGAATCACCTAATGTCATTACTTAAGTTTAACTCAGCTTTTTATTAATTATCCTAACACCTTTTGTATCATTCGTTTCATTATATGCATCATTTTAGGCTTGCCTCGTTCATTCATTGGGAACTTTAACTTTAAACGACATAGATAATGTGAGCATCATGGAATCAAGTGTTACGAATCCCCACACCAAAAAAAGGTGAATCACCATCAAAAGTAACCCAAAGCATGCTAGTGTACATGGGAATTGAACCCCGCCAGATCCTTATATTGGCAGTATAGGTTCGACCACTAGGAGATATAAAGAGACCCATACCCGACATGACAGACAATATCATTTCATGAGAATAACATTAACCTCCGCTCTTTAGGAAAGAAGGCATCCCAACTAATAACTAGTCTATCGGTGCTCAATATAATGTTCCATTACATTAAACTCATATGTCATGGAAATTGACATCTAGTATTAGGACATCATATATTAATTGATGATTTCTTATCTCATCATTAGTATTATGTGTGTTAATACCAATACATTCATCAGATTGTTCATCGAGACTGGTCTCTTCATTTACATAACACTCTCATAGGTGAGTCCATTTTGGTAACATTTACTTAGGCTCATTTGAGATTGCTGTCATCTTTTATATTAGCCTCAATATCATCTTGTCACCACATTCATTAACATTAGCACCTTTGCTCTACATAGTTACTCTCCCATTTAACGTGTATGTTCATTTCATTATATACCTATGCACTTGTCCATTTAAAGTGTTTCACACTCTTACTTAACCCTTCTAGGGTTTCATCATTTTTTTTTCCTTTCATCATTTCATTGTTCATTTCATCATAAGCCAATGTACTTGACCATTTATTGTGTTTCACACTCTTATTTAACCCTTCTAGGGTTTCATAATTTCTTTGTTCATTTCATCATTTCATTGCATCGATCTTAGGTTCACTTATTTTTAGATTTATGCTAGACTTATGGGTATAGGCATACAGGCCATGAGGCTTCGTTAATAGTTCATTTATGTTATTCATATCTTCCTAAGATTATGTGTTATGCAATGATTTCAATTTAGATCTAAATAGGAAGCATTATTCTTGAATATTTAATTCATGTATCACGTATATATCAATACGGAATTTAGGCAAGGGAACCCGGTTCAAATCCCTTGGACAACACTTCCATGTTTTTTTCATTTACTTTATTTGATCCATACTGATTGGGGACAAAAGTTCGAGCCCCAAAGCCTTCATTTTATTTTATCCCATTATTCATTCATCATTTTTCGCTTAATAAAACTAAGGGGATGTGGGATCGTACTCCCACAACCTCATTTACTCTTTCATTTCACTACTTTTATTTTCTCTCCTTTGGCTGAGGGTTTTTGAATTCGAACCGCCACAACCCCTCTTTTATTTCTTTTGATTTTCTTCTTGAATCTGCTTAGGAGGTTGTGGATTTGATTCCCATGCCTCACATCTCTATTCTTTCATTTTCTCTGACTCTTCTTCACTGCCTAGAGGTCGTGGGTTTGATTCCTACACCTCACATTTGTTTTCTTTCATTTTCCTTAATCTCTTTCAGTGCCTACAAGTCGTGTAGTCGATTCCCAGTCCTCACATTTTATTTAGTTTTGTTCTACTTTTCCTTAAATCTTATTGCGAGGTGGTGGGTTTGAATCCCACTCCTCTCATTCATATTTTTTTCTTTTAAGTTAAATTTTCAATCAAAATCCATGATTTGAATCCCCTTCGCCACATTTCTTTTACTTCTTTATTTTCATGGTTTTAACATGGTGAGGTCACGGGATCAATCCTCCATGACCTCACTTGTTTGAATTCATTTTTATCAACATTTTTAACCCTCTTTACTTACCGAAATTCATCAATAGAAGATGATTTTTTTTTAATTTTTCAGAATCTTTTCATCATGTTACAACGTAGTTCTTACGGGAATTTCGTAATGCATTAGAACGTGTTAGGTGAGTCATCGTGTATTCGTTTAGCCAAGACATTATCCCTCAGATCAGCCACATTTCAACTAGTATGAACATCACATTTACATCTACATGTGTACAAGAAATAGAAATAAACTATCATGCCATTTCAAGTCCTAAACCATTAATAATGGCCACGACAACACACACATACATACATAGAAACATTTTCGGAGACATCAACATAAGTCACGTAATTCCAAACATACATATAAACACATAATCATCACAAAAATACGTTCCATCCCTAGTTTTCTACAAGCAAAAATAACTAACCTATAATTTAATGGGAGCTAGTGAAAGGGACATAAAACGGGGAACAATCCTAGTTTCCGAAACTAAAATTGTGAACCTTAACGGGACTCTTGGGAAAGGGACCAAGAGAGAAGAGCACACATACCTTTTTGACGTTACAATCTTGACTTTCTTCCCAAAAACATCACCCAAGAACACGTCTAAGCCTCCTCAATATCAACTCCACTCGAATGACAACCTCCCTTAGCATAGCGTGTGATTAACGTTTATTTTCTTGTGATTTCGTGTGAGTTATTCATGGGTGAAGAACTTGGTTTATTTTGCTACTTTTGTATCTTATTTTTCAAGAGAAAAAACGTGATATATAATAAGAGAGATTGATCGTGAGAGTGGAGAGATAAATGTGAGAGAATGGGATCAGTAGGAGGCTTAGGAGTCTAGTTTTAGGACTTAGTCAATAAGGTTTTGTTTATTTAATAAAAAATGATTTTTATTTTATTTAAAATCATATAATGAATAATAATTATTAATTAATTACATTAATTTTATAGATTAAAAATAAAAATCACTTTAATTCATTGCTTCCACCTAGGTTCGAACCCGGGTGGTGCAATACTTCACTTCAAAAGCCCAATTCGGCCCTCTCTCTCAAAAATACCCCTCAACCATATTAATTAAAAAATAAATTGTATATTTAGGGTAATTACGACAGTACCCTTATCTTGGAAAAATAACATTTTATACCTAGAACCTACAAACCTATGGTTTTCCCTTTTTAAGTTTGGTAAAGACTGCTTCAAGTAATCTTCATATTCGAGAGCCCTAAATGGTTGGAACCAAACTTTCGAAGCTCAAATAAATCACCGGTATGTAATCTTGGCTTTAGCAAGGGTTCTGAGGTCTGGTTCTACGCCAAACAATCCGTGTTAACCCTGGTCTAATCATAGGCATTTTTGACCCATTAGGAATTTCGTATCTTATCCATTTTTAGGGTTGTTACAATTCTTTTCATGGACCATGTGTTGGATAGATGCATAAGCTATCCCCTTACCACCGTTCATAAGAACACAACCCAAACTAACCCTATATTCATCATAGTACAAAGTGTAATGGTCATCACACTTACGCCAAGTAGGCATCGTGGCTGAAGTGAGTGTATCCTTTAGCTCCTAAAAACTCCTCTCTTAAGCCTCCGTCCATTCAAACTTGGCCTTCTTGTTAGTCAAAGCTGTCAGTGAGGCATTAATGGACGAAAAACCTTCCACGAACATGCGATAATAACAAGCATATCCTAAGAATCTACGAATATCAGTGGGAGTAAGAGGTTTTGGACTGGTTTTAACAACGTCAGTCTTACTAGGATCTACCTCCACACATTTGTCAGTCACAACATGACCAAGGAAGGACAATGATATAAGCCAGAATTCACAGTTGCTGTATTTTGCCTACAACTAAGGTTGCCTAAGTACCTGCAAGGTTAGTCTCATATGTTGTTCATGCTTTTCTTTGGTCTTAGACTAGATTATAATGTCATATATGAATACAATGACGAAAGACCCAAGGTATTCACGGAAGTCCCTGTTTATGAGATCAATAAATGCAGCGGGTGCATTCATGAGAACAAACGACTTAACAAGGAACACATAGTGACCATTCAACTACGAAAGGATGTCTATGAAATATCTCTATTCCTAACCCTAAGCTGATGGTACCCAGAACGAAGGTCAATCTTTGAGAAAAAAAATAGACCGTTGGAGTTCGTCAAACCATTCATCTATTATAGGAAGTGGATACTTATTCTTGAGAGTGACTTCGTTGAGCTCCCGATTATGGATACACATTCTAAGGGTTCCATCTTTCTTTTTCAGAAAGAACACCGGATCCCCCTAAGGGGATATGCTCGGCAGAATGAAACCCTTATATGTGAGATCTTTTAAATGTATATTTATCTCTTTGATTTCATCTGGAGCCATTTTGTAAGGAGGAAATAAAATTTGTTTAGTATCGGGTGCTTTGTCGATACAAAAATCGATCTCTTGAGGGGAAAGAACTCCATACAATTCACCAGCATATAAATCATGGAACTCATTCACTACAGGCACCGAGATTATGGAAGGAATGTCATGATCTAAATCATTAACACTAACAAGATGACATAATAACCCCTTGAACATCATTTTATTGGCCTTAAGGTTAGAAATCAAGGGATTAGGACGACTCGAGTTTTACCCCTCCCAGACTAGCTCTCCTTCATTAGGGAAAAAAATATCTTACAACCCTACTACGACAATCCCTAGAAGCACAACAACTATGAAGCAAGTCCATACCAATAATAACATCAAAGTCATGCATGGGTAACTCAACCAAGTATTCACACATAGTCTTACCACATACATCTATTGGACGATCTTTGTATGCTTTATACATTCTTACATTCTCTCCTAAAGGCGTACTAACCACTATAGGATCATGCATAACTTTAGGCGATATCTCAGAAGTGAGTTCAAGCAAAAGAGTTACAAAGAAAATCATACACCTTGGATCAAGTAAAGAATAAAAATAAGTTGAGAATACCTGTAGATGACCTGTGACAACATAAGCGGACTTCTCTTGCTCCTCCTTTCCATTAATGGCATAGAACCTGTTCCTCTTGGGAGGCTCGGCTGCTGCTGTAGCATACGGATTTTAACTATGCTGACCATTACCTCGAGCCTGACCCCTTTTATATGCGTAGTGTCTGACCAGGTGCCCACTCTTATCGCCACCGAAGCAGTCATTAGTGCTCTGTCGGCACTCTCCACTGTGAGCACGACCACACTTAGCACAATCCTTTTTGGATGCTGCATTTCACCTCCATTGCCCTTCTCGGGATCGAGTCTTCCTCCTCTAGGTGTTGTACTCCTCTGAAAGTTATAGTTCCCAAAACTCTGTTTCCCCTTTTTTAAATTGGGCTGTTCACGGATGCAAAAATTGATTTTGTTACTTCCATTACTAGTACTTGTCTTATCTTGACACTTAGGCCTCCTAGCTTCACAAATGCCTATGTTCTTCCGGTTGTCCTTTACCTACTAGACATACACCATTTACCTTGAGATGTCCATGTTATGGTGAAGCATCGTAGACCGACACTCCTCATTCAGATCCCGTTAATTCCTGTGAGGATCATGCTCATCTCATCAGTGTTGTTAGATACAAGGAAAGTAGCATACCTCGACATTTTAGCAAACATCAGGGAAGACTCCCTTACACTCATGAGTCCTTACTTAACCTTGATAAACTCCTCAACGTTAACCTCCCTCATCTGTCTGGGAAAGAATCTCTCTCTAAAGGCACTCTTAAAGAGAACCCACGTGACCGAAACTCCACCCAAAACTCGGTTATCTTGCCAAATCATGCACCAACACTGTGCAACATCCTTGAGTTGATATGAAGACAACTCTACTTTCTAAGAATAAGTGGACCCTATAGCCACCAATATCTTATACATCTCATCCAAAAACTTCTGATGATCCTCGGAAATCTTAGACCCTGTGAAAATAGGCGGATTCATCATTGTAAAGTCTCTCATCCTGTAATCCATACTGCGAACCGTGGATTCTCCCTCTAAACATTTTTCTTCCTAACCTAGTCAGTCATGGCCAGGGCCTACATAGTGATGGCCTGTACCATCAGAAACAGAGATTCTCGCACTTCAGCATCAGTCAATCCGGCAGGGTTAATCGGTATAGCCACTTCTTAAGCTGGAGCTTGGGGTTGAAACTCATAGACCGCAACAGCAGCTCCTCCTCTCCTTTGACCAATTTTTCTCCTTCTATTCATTCTCTTAAAAAAACAAGGATTGATGTTATAAACTCTCATAACACAAAGAAACTCTCAAAAGAAGGAATATTTTCCTACGCATCATGCAGTCTCTAGTAAAGGATAGTGGTACACTTCACTACCATCACTAAGAAAATTCTCAATATGGTTGATGTGAACATATTATACTCATAATTTAAACTAGTTCTCTGATACTAATTTTATCACGACATAAATCTAGACCCCAGATGAGACTGGCATTGACCTCTCAGAGGTCGTAAACAAGCCTACGTACGTCTTCCTTACTTCATCTAGGTTAATTCTTACGGAAAATTTGAAAATTTTTGTTTCTTAACATATATGTATACATATTATTTAATATCATAGGCTTTCAGAAATCAACCATATAATAAAGAGATAATCAAATGAAATAATCAGTTCACAATTTTATCAAACGTCTATTGTCCAAAACGGCACCAATACAAAATCTGAACATAAGTGGAAAGAAATACTGGTAGAACATTCTCCACTAGCTATAGCCTAATTATAAACTATATAATAACGGTAACATAATCAAAAGCATGAGGTCGTACAAGGTATAGATGAAAGCTCCACGTCCAGATAGCTGTAACGTCCACTTGTAAGCTCTAGCGTCCAACTGTTCCTACAATTAAAAATGTAGAATTGTATGGGATTAGTACACACTTATACTAAGTAAGGGTATATGCAAGCACACACAACGGACATGCACGAGTAAGAACAGCTCTTTTCTAACAACATGATTATGCAGAGTCAAGTCACTGGACTTTCTAAAATGTAATTAGCAAAGTTAGTGAGCTTTCAAAATTAGGATTATGAAAGCCATGCAATGAGAGTAACATGCATAATCATACATATCATATTGAACACAACACATAACATCTTAAGCATAGCACATATCGTTTAACATATAGCACATAACATCTTTTATGTCATTTATTCTTATACAATAAGACCTTGGAATCATGGACTTGACATTTAGAATTCCAAAAATGAAGGCCCAACAAATTGGACCTCAACTAGGGAGCCTTCATTAGAAAACACAAAGTCGGCTTCATTCATTAATACGTACTTCATTTCATTTCGTTCATAGGCTAGTGTGAACGCAAGCTATACCAAGGATGTAGTTTAATATTTTCTTCGGGTTCGCTGTGGAATGATGCTGAACGACCTAGTGTCCTTACATAAGTCTAGCTCAACTCTTGATAATCCTATCCTAACACTTTTGGTATCATTCATTTCATTATGTACATCAATTGACGGTGGTCTCAATAATTCATTAGGAACTTTAACTTTAACCGACATACATCATGAGAGAATCATAAAATACAGTGACTCCCCCACACCAAAAGGAGGTGGAATCGTTGGCCAAAGTAACTTAAAACATGCTAGCATAAATGGGAATTGAACCCCGCCAGATTCCTATATTGGCAGTATAAGTTCGAAGACTAGGAGATATTATGAGACCCATACCCGACATGCCAGACAGTCTCATATTATGTGTGTTAAGTGAACCTTCACCCTTCCTGAAATAAGGCATCACTTTTCATAGCTAGTCTATCGGTGCTCAGTGTAATGTTCCATTACATTTATCTCATACATTATGGAAACTGGCTTTTAGTATGAGGACATCAATACTCAATTGATTATTTCTCATCTCATCATTAGTATTAACTGTATTTTAATCTCAATACTTTAATTTGAGTTTTCATAAAGATTGATATCTTTATTAGGTTTACACTATCATAGATGAGTACGTTTTGTTAACATTTACTTGGGATCATTTAAGATTTTTCTCATCTTTTACATTAGCCTCTTATCATGTTGTCACCAAATCCCTTAACTTTAGCACATTTTCTTTTCATAATTACTCATCTCTTATTACGTGAATGTTCTTTTCATCATATGCCAATGCACTTGCGCATTTAGTGTTTTTCACACTATTACTTAACCTTCCCAAGGTTGCATCATT